>JAJONR010000618.1:0-186458 GCA_029582245.1 Solanum etuberosum | reverse complement strand
ATGAAAGGGATACCATTGGTCTACCGATTCAAGGTTCATCATTATCATAGTTCATTGACTCATCACGAAAGGGATACCATTGGTCTACCGATTCAAGAAAAAGCCTTAGAATACTTCATTAGTCATTTATGAAAGGGATACCATTGGTCTACCGATTCAAGGTTCATCATTATCATAGTTCATTGACTCATCACGAAAGGGATACCATTGGTCTACCGATTCAAGAAAAAGCCTTAGAATACTTCATTAGTCATTTATGAAAGGGATACCATTGGTCTACCGATTCAAGGTTCATCATTATCATAGTTCATTGACTCATCACGAAAGGGATACCATTGGTCTACCGATTCAAGAAAAAGCCTTAGAATACTTCATTAGTCATTTATGAAAGGGATACCATTGGTCTACCGATTCAAGGTTCATCATTATCATAGTTCATTGACTCATCACGAAAGGGATACCATTGGTCTACCGATTCAAGAAAAAGCCTTAGAATACTTCATTAGTCATTTATGAAAGGGATACCATTGGTCTACCGATTCAAGGTTCATCATTATCATAGTTCATTGACTCATCACGAAAGGGATACCATTGGTCTACCGATTCAAGAAAAAGCCTTAGAATACTCCATTAGTCATTTATGAAAGGGATGCCATTGGCCTACCGATTAAAGGTTCATTAAGTCAAGATACCTTTAGTTACACAAGAAGAGGATGCCCTAAGCCTACCAATTCAAGGTACATCAATCAAGATCACTTTAAATTACACATGAAGAGGATGCCCTAAGCCTACCAATTCATGGTACATTATACATTGAGAAAACCCTTTACAACATGTCAATCATCATTCGTAAGTGTATAATTGAGAATAGTCTTTCAATCAACACATCATCATTATCATAATTATAGCAATTTCATTCTAAAGGTATTCATAAAGCATGTACATAAACATCAAGATCATACATAATTCTCATGATTGTCCTTCAAGGACCATAGATCACAATCAATCAACACACCTAGAATTACTACATTAGGCATGGATAATAACATGATTCAAGTAATTAAACTACTACAAGAACAATTCCATAATATACATCTTACTACAATTAACCCACATCACAAAGTCATAAATTAGGGTTATGGGGAAATTCATATATTCATGGGATATTTTATTATAAAACCACCATAACATTCATTCATAATATATGATAATTAAATTATTGAAAACGTTTTTAGGAAGAATCCATGACTTGGAGTGAAAACCCTAGGTTTTGGAGAATTTCCTTCTTTGAAATAGAAAGTTTGAAGGCTCCATGGAAGAAAGCTTTCCATCAATCAAGACTACAATACCTTATTGAAGATTCTTCACGAATTTGGGTAGAAAAGATGAGTCCTTGAACCCTAGACATCAACTTCTTCTTTTTCTTCTTCTATGGAGGTTTTAGTGAGAAAAATATTTGGTAGGGAATGAGTTATTTTGGGGTCTTGAAAGAATGAATTATTTGACTTAGTTTAGAGGTCTATTAGGATTATATATGTATTCTAATTAATATTAAAACGACCCTACATAATTAATTAGTTAATCCTAAGCTCCTCCCTTAACCCCCAACTTAATAACTAAAGACCAAAACTGCCTTCACCCACGAGACCTTACCCACAGACCGTGGGTAGGTCCACGGACTGTACTGGTCAAACATGGGTGATGGTCTGGGGCTAGGAAAATAGGGGAAGGTCCAGCCTTGACCCACGACCCCCACCTACGGGGCGTGGGTCCATCCATGGATCATGGATGCCCTTCGTGGGTAGGCTGTCTTTTGACAGCTTTTTGGCTATCTCAAGGTCCTCCTCAAGGACCCTTGGTTGGTCCTTGTGGGGTCGAACCTTGACGTCTACACCCAAAAATACTTATATTGAGTACTGGAGGTTATTTTACTACTGTAACCTTCACGTTAAACCCCAATTAGGCTACTAGTTTACACATTAGGCTCGAGCGTAGTTTACTAGTTTTTCGGAGTGTTACATTATCTCCCCCTTGGGACATTCGTCCTCGAATGACGATCTAGACACCTTACGGAATTAAAGACTCAATACTAGCAGCCCATCATGCATGCAGCATCAAAATAATGCACAATTCAAAGGAGGAAACTTCAACTCCATCTCAATCATAGTCAATGCAACATAAGGAAGTAGGAACTACATCTAACAACCCAATATGAATGAAATTCAACATTTATCATGTTCATAGGAGGAACTACCTTCTCCAACAAAATCATGCTCATCATAACATCATGAAGCAAATCATGCAATTACTCTCAAAAGCATATTAAAGCATGTTCAACAATTCATCTCATGAAGTATATAGGCAACTCATACTAAATGCACATCAACATGAGGAACATAATTCATGAAAACAACTCATTTTCTTACTAAACATGAATTTCATCAAGAACATGCATATCATAAGGAAATCATGGAAAACACATGACTTGAAATCATGAAACAAGTCACAAGGAACATTTTGTCTCAAGCTAAAATAGGAATAGAAGAAAGAGATAAGGATATCGAAACTTTCAAGAACCTTGCCTTCTAAGCATACCATCTCCCCCTTGGGAGTAAGCCCCTACTAAGGCTAACATTGAAATCTAACAAATAGCATAGGGATCTTAATAAAACATTTACATCTATAAGGAACTATCAACATACAGGTGCCTTCTTCCGGAAGGGCTCCTTTGTCCTCTCTAGACCAGAGTGCCTAGAAACGACCATACTTGGGAGCATTGGGATCCGGATCACTAAGAGAAGCTTGTTTGGCCTCTCTCTCTTTTGCTGTGAGTGTATGGAAATTTTTCACTTGATGATCACTCTTTCCACAACCATAGCAACCATCCATACCGGCTAGGCACTTCGCATGGTGCTTCTTTCCACATTTGGTGCAAGTGGGCTTAGGTAATGGAGACCCACTACCTTTCTCTTGGTTAATCCTAGGGGCATTGGAAGAATTTTGATTGAAGGACCTCTTTTTGAAACTTGTTTGACCTTACTCATCGGGCTTAGCTCTTTTCATCTCTCTATTCTTTCTCTTGAGTTTTGACTCCTCTATTTGTAGGGAATGCATTATAAGCAGAGACACATTCATGTTATCATGGAGCATTGCCGTACGACATTCTTCTCCAACTAAGTCGGACACACCCGTCATAAACTATTCATCTCATCCCTCGGATCCGCCACCATAGATGGAGCATACTTGGATAGTTGGGTAAATTTCAAGGCCTACTCGTTGACACTCATGCTACCTTGCTTAAGGTTAATGAATTCCTCCACCTTAGCCTCCCTTAACTCTCGGGGAAAGAACCTATCTAGAAATGCTTTCTTAAACACCTCCCAATCTATGGGACCCGCTCCTACCGGCCTATTTTCTCTTCCATTGAGTATACCAAACTTGAGCAACGTCCTTCAATTGGTAAGCGGCTAGCTCCGCTTTTTCTACCGAAGTCACCCACATGGCATCAATTATTTTATAAACTTCATCCACAAATTCTTGAGGATCCTCTCCCACTTTGGAACCAAGAAACACGGAAGGATTCATTCTTGTAAAATACCTCAATCTAGAAGCCGTGGAATTCAAATTAGGGTTCACATGAGTCCCAACATCTCTATTGACTTGGGCCGTCATAGCTTGAGCCAATGTTAGAAAAGCCGACCTAATTTCCATATCCGTCATAGCCGAAGGATTAATCGGAGCTTGATTAGCTTGAGGAGCTTGGTTCACTTGAGGAGATTTTTCATTAACATTGTTAGCCTCCATTCTCCTTGCGTTATCCCTTCGTGTATTCATATCCTGAAGACACAAAAGACGGATTAGGAGATGGACTTTATAAAGTTAAACTCTATGGAATGACTAAAGATTAATGAAAGAAGTGTAGTTTCCTAACATCTTATAGCCTCTCATTCATAAATGTGGCGCGCTTCACACTCATGAACAAGACTCTACTAGACGTGGCTTATGAGACATGATCCTAAAACCATCCCAAAATCTTGTGCTCTGATACCATGTTCTTCAAAACCTGAGCCTGCACCCTGGACGTGACACGGCGTACAAGACTCCGAAGAGCCTCATACAAGGCTCATAGCATATCATAACATAAGACATAAGAAATGATGCGGAATTTAAAAACTTTTATCCATACAATCGAAGTCTTTATTTAAAAGCAACCGGAAGTCTAACTTTGTCTCACATGGCCATCTAATACAACTTTGAATCAACAATAGGGTCACAACCCTTTAACATAGTCCGAAACATAAAATGACATGAAAGAAACTACTAAAGACTCATACGTCCTCGAATCTTGAGGACTCACCACAAGCTAGGAGAATAGTCGATCCAAGCTTGAATCCAAATAAATCACCTTAAGAACCGGAACCTAAACTTTGTAGAGAAATGTAGAAGAAATATGGGTTAGTACAAAAAATGCACTAAGTATGATAGCCATGCAAAAATCATGCTAAAAAGGACATTTTTGTTGGAAACCATGCTATATGCCAAGTTTGAGAATCATCATGAACATTAGTATAAAAGCATAAGTCACAAGCATGATCAACATGTAAATGATTTATAACATAATAGAACCATCTCTTAGGTAACCCTAAGTTATACTTGTGCAATGTATGAATGGCATCCCATAATACCACAAATACTAAATACCACCTTGAGGCCACCATAACATACTTACCATTCTTCATTCTCATCTTTAGTTAATACTCATAGATAAGGAACATTCTCATTTAATAAGTCAAGTCAAGGAAAGCAACTCATAGCAACAGTACAAGTTAAACATTCATAATTACATTTAGCCTTTAAGTCAACATTAGCATCATTATAAACACATTCATCTCATTATACATTATGACATTTGAGAAATACACCATAGCCACTCTCAAAGCTTACTCGTGCAATGCATGAATGGCATCCCATACTACCACTCAAACTTCATAGGAACTCTTGACTAACCATAGCACATAACTCACATGATGGGAATAAGCCCTAACCGACATAGACCATGTGATCAAATCATGGAATCCGGTGTCATGTCCCACACCGAAAAGAGTTGGTCTACTTGCCTAAGGTAGACCGGTAATTTAGCTTAGGTGGATCCTCTAGCTAATAACCTATGTGGGCACATAGTTATGGGATAAGGAAGGTGTTACTAGAAACCCGGCCTAACATGGGGAGAGCTTCCACCTTACGATATCCACTCGGTGCTAAGCATTAAATTTCCATAGAGTAGTTCATTCTATTTTTAACATTATTACACATGAGAGGGATGCCATTGGCCTACCGACCCAAGGTAAATTATTACACATATGAAAGGGTGCCATTAGCCTACCGATTCAAAGTGCATTATTAAACACATGAATAGGTGCCATAATCCTACCGATTCAAGGTACATCATTAGAATAGCTCATTGAATCCTCATGAAAGGGATACCATTGGTCTACCGATTCAAGGTTCATCATTATCATAGTTCATTGACTCATCATGAAAGGGATAGATACCATTGGTCCACTGATTCAAGACAAAGCCTTAGAGTACTTCATTAGTCATTTATGAAAGGGATGCCATTGGCCTACCGATTCAAGGTTCATTAAGTCAAGATACCGTTAGTTACACAAGAAGAGGATGCCCTAAGCTTACCAATTCAAGGTACATCAATCAAGATCACTTTAAATTACACATGAAGAGGATGCCCTAAGCCTACCAATTCATGGTACATTATACATTGAGAAAAACCTTTACAACATGTCAATCATCATTTGTAAGTGTATAATTGAGAATAGTCTTTCAATCAACACATCATCATCATCATAATCATAGCAATTTCATTCTCAAGGTATTCATAAAGCATGTACATAAACATCAAGATCATACATAATTCTCATGATTGTCCTTCAAGTACCATAGATCACATTCAATAAAAACACCAAGAATTACTAAATTAGGCATCGATAATAACATGATTGAAGTAACTAAACTACTACAAGAACAATTCCATAATATACATCTTACTATAATTCACCCACATCACAAAGTCATAAAATAGGGTTATGGGGAAATTCATGGATTCATGGGAGATTTTATCATAAAACCACCATAAAACAACAATTCATTCATAATATATGATAATCAAATAATTGAAAATGTTTTTAGGAAGAATCCATGACTTGGAGTGAAATCCCTAGGTTGTGGAGAATTTCCTTCTTTGAAATAGAAAGTTTGAAGGCTCCATGGAAGAAAGATTTCCATGAATCAAGACTACCATACCTTATTGAAGATTCTTCACGAATTTGGGTAGAAAAGATGAGTCCTTGAACCCTAGACTTCAACTTCTTCTTCTTATTCTATGGAGGTTTTAGTGAGTGAAATATTTGGGAGGGATTGAGTTATTTTGGGGTCTTGAAAGAATGAATTAACTGACTTAGTTTAGAGGTCTATTAGGCTTATATAGGTAGTCTAATTAATATTAAAACGACCCTACGTAATTAATTAATTAATCCTAAGCTCCTCCCTTAACCCCCAACTTAATAACTGAAGACCAAAACTGCCTGCACCCTAGGACCGTTGGTGGGTCCACGGACCATACTGGTCAAACGTGGGTGATGGTCTGCGGCTAGGAAAACAGGGGAAGGTCCAGCCTTGACCCACGAGCCCCACCTAGAGGCGTGAGTCCATCCACGGATCGTGGATGCCCTTCGTGGGTAGGCTGTCTTTTGACAGCTCTTTGGGCTGTCTCAAGGTCCTCCTCAAGGACCCTTGGTTGGTCCTTAGGGGGTCGTACCTTGACGTCTACACCCAAAAACACTTATATTGAGTACCGGAGTTTATGTTACGACTCTAACCTTTATGTTAAACCCCAATTAGGCTACTAGTTTACACATTAGGCTCTAGCTTAGTTTACTAGTTTCCTGGAGTGTTACACTGAAGTCGATCGAAGATATCATCAATTCTTGGAAGAGGATACTTTCTTGATGGTAACCTTGTTCAATTGACGGTAATCTATACATATCCTAAGGGAACCATCCTTATTTCTCACAAATAAGACCGGAGCGCCCCAAGGTGAGACCCTTGGTCGAATAAAACCTTTCTCTAGGAGATCTTTCAACTGCTCCTTTAACTCTTTCAACTCTATTGGTGCCACTCTATATGGCGGAATAGATATAGGACGAGTATCAGGAAAAATATCTACATCGAAGTCTATTTCTCACTCAGGAGGGACTCCGGGATGATCATCTGGAAAGATTTCTGGAAACTCACTTACAACTGGAACTGATTGAATAGGTGGGGTCTCATCACTAGAGTCATTAACTCGGACTAAGTGATAGACACACCCCTTGGAAACTAACTTTCTTGCCTTAAGGTATGAAATAAAATTACCCTTAGGCAGTGCTGAACTACTCTTCCACTCTATAACTGGCTCATTAGGAAACTGAAACTTGACAACTCGAGTTCTACAATCAACTGAGGCATAACAGGCAGGAAGCCAGTCCATACCAAGAATAACATCAAAATGTACCATGTCTTACTCAACTAAATCAGCCATGGTGATCTTGTGATTGACAGAAATGGTACAATCACGATAGACTCTCTATGCTAGAATAGACTCACCAACAGGAGTAGAAACACTGGAGGGCTCAATAAGTTTCTCAGGAAGAATATCAAAATTCATCGCAACATAAAGAGTTACAAAGGATAAACTCGCTTCTGGATCTAGCAAAGCATAAACAACAAAGTTAAAGACTTGGATCATACCAGTGACAACATCTGGAGAATCCTCTTACTCTTGGCGACTAGTGATAGCATAAAGGCAGTTTGCTCCTCCGCCAGTCCCTGAAGTAGCTCCTCTAGGTGCAGCTCTGTCTGGTGGAGCAACTGAAGAAGACTAGGCTCTATTTCCCCCATTAGCGCTACCCTACTTGTTCTTAGTACACTCTCGCATAAAATGACCGTTCTGGCCACACTTGAAGCAACCAGTGGAGCCATCACGACACATCCCTGAGTGGCTCCTACCACACTTAGCACATGCAGGAGGCTTACTACCCCCTTGTGCCATACTATCTTGAGAATGGGTAGGTCTAGCTCTGAAACCCTGTGAATTTTGACTATTGTACTCACCTTTGTTCCTTGGTGCAGGTGCACTAGCAGATGATGGAGCAAGTCCCTTCTGTTTCTGTTGGAAAGATGACCGGTTGGCATTACTCTTCTGCTGCCCGGACTCATTCCCTATCTTAGCTCTCTTATTTCGAAACTCCTCTCTGTCTTTCAGCTTCGCTTCCTCAACCTGTTGTACATGGATCATCAGCCTAGCTATGTCCATATCTCCTATTAGCATAGCTTCCCTGCCTCTTCTCTACTAGATAGACGAGACATCCCATCAACAAACAAACTCATCCTGCTTCTCATGTCAGCAACCATCTCCAGAGCATAGCGTAAAAGTTGGGTGAACTTCAGACTATACTCAAGAACGCTCAAAGAATCCTACTTAAGTGTGAGGAACTCTCGTACCTTTGCCTCTCTCAGTTCTCGGGGAAAGAAATGCCCAAGAAAGCCTCATCAAAATAAGCCCAACTCACAAGTGGTGCACCCTCAGCTCGATTCTTCTTCCATTGATCAAACTAGATTCTAGCGACACCCTTCATTTGGTATGCAACTAGTTCCACCCTCCCAGTATCAGTAACATGCATAATTTCAAAAACCTTTTAAAGTTCTTCAACAAAGTTTTTTGGATCCTCTGTGACACTTGAACCAGTGAAGCTTGGAGGATATATCCTTAAAACTCATGGATCCTTGATGTATCAGCCCCTTCCAGTCGATTCTCTCTCTGTCCAACTTGATTGGTCACAACTTGACTTACCATCCGGATAGATTCACGAAATTCAGCATTGGTGACCTCTCCTTGGGGTTGCACTTCTGGTGCATTAGGTACCCCTTGTTCTTGTGGTTCAACATTTATTCTAGTCGGAAGACCTCTGACAGCTCTTCGTGGAGGCATGATCTGAAAGACACGCGCAAGCACGAATTAGAAAGAGACCTTTAGCGATAACCTCTATCGCACGAAGTGAGTATGAAAGAAGTGAAAAAAATTCCTAAGTGTCGCAGCCTCCTAATTATAGATGTGGCACGCTTCACAGCGATAACTAGGACTCTACAGACACGGCTTCACAGACTCCCTAGGACTCTTGAACTCTGGGCTCCGATACCAAGTTTGTCATGCCCCGAGCCTACACCCTGGGCGGGACTGGCACTCGAGAACCATTGCTGGCCCCTAGCGAACCCTTGGCCTGGCTTACTACTCAGCGGAAGACTTACTCATGATAAAATACTTTAAAAAGTAAACTGAACTGCTCAATAGATAACTTAGAATGTATTAAATAACATTCAACTTAGCTAAAGTGGCAACTCTAGATTCGACATAAGCCAATAACAAGATAGTGACAAATGAACTAACTAACTGTCTCTGAACCCTCTAATAACTGAGATGGATGTCGGGACGAGAACCCTGATCATCCTAACAACTGAAAACGACTAAAGCAATATTAATAGGGGTCCTCCGGAAAGCAATGAGACTCACCACAAGATTCTGAATGCTCAACTGGATCAACGAAGCGATGGACCTGTATCTGCATCATAATAAGACGCAGGCCAACTTGCATCATTACATTGAATGTACGAGCATGCGAGAGGAAATCTAATATAAGACATAAGCTTCAAAGGAACTAAAAGAACATACCTTGCTCAACTTAACTCAACTTAACTCATTTCAATATAAAGCAATAATATAAATGCAATATAGAGTTAAGCTTTTAAAACATGGATAACAACTCTGTGTGTATGCAAAGATACAAATGAACTCTGGATGTATATAAAAATACAATTTACTCAATGTATATAAGAATACAAAATACTGTTGTGGGAGTTTCTCTAATCGACAACCATCACTTAAGAGCTATGTGATGATACAACATTTTGCCTCACGCTGCCAGGGATGTCCTATACCTTACCAAGGGCATAGAACCTAAATACTAAGTGGATCCACTAGTCTATGCTAAAAAGCACTAAGGAATCATCTAAAAAGTATGACCCTTTTCAACCCATGATGGCTACATGGTTTATGGGGGCTGGGAGTTGTCTGAACCGTCCCCCATATCGGTGCTCAATACTACTCCCAAAATATACTAGCTCATATGTTTAAAAACATAACTCGGTGGTTTGAGATAATTACTCAAAACTAACCCAAAGGCTCTCTTGGAAATAACTGTTTCCTCATCGGAAACAATATGCCCAAGGAAGGAAACAGACCTCAACCAAAACACACATTTGCTAAACTTAGAAAATAACTGACCATCCTTGAGGATTTATAAGATGATTGATGAGTAGTAGATTTGCACACATTTAAATTAAGCTCAATAATTAGTTTTATCTATGGCTAATTTTGTCCTATTCTAATACAATATTGTTGATTTTCAGCTATGAAGACAATTGGACAAGGCAAGGATAGATGCATGGAAATAAGGGCCAAAAACACAAAAAAAGTGCAACCTACGTATTGTAGGTCACCTAATGAGAAGGGAGAATCACCAAAGTAATCTGAGAATGCCCAAAATGACAGAGCATTGAGTCAACCCTCAAGGTCAATTGATGAGGATAGGCAAGAAAGGTGATCCACCGAATGACATAAGGTGAGGTGTGTGGATGTCACCGAAGTTGAAACTATTGGAAGCTAAAATGATAACCTTAAGGGTGATATGAAGAGGAAATTGTCAAATCACCAAATTGACAAAACGGATCTCAAACGGGATCACCTAATGAGACTCAAACACTTGAAACTTGAAACAACAAAAAGGTGAAACTGAGGAATGGGTGATTCTCTGAATATAGTTGGCAAACTGAGCTTATGTCACCGAAAGGGATATGTAACTTAAGTATGGGCAAAATCTGGGTATTTATAAATTGCTAGAGGAGAGAGAAATAAGGATGGAAAGTTGAGATAAATACTCTAAACATTCTAGAGAGAAACATTTTCCATAGAACAAAAAATCATTTTATTGTAGAATCTTTCAATTGTAAACTTAAATTTGGGAAATTGAAGTGGGATTTGAAGTGGGTTTGCGATTAAATGGTCAATTTCATACTACCCATGGCTAATATTATACAAGGTATAATCTATTTCCTTTTTTCAATGTGTGGGTAAGCCCCGAAGCTCTTGGGGTGTGATTAAGGGGTTGGGTGTTGATTTAATTTAATAGGTTTGTTGAATTTCTCTGTTCTATGACTTTTATCATGAATTTGACTGATTGCCAAGTGATTAAATTATGAATCGAGGTGGACGACTTAATTCTAGTTTCAATCTTGTAATGGTGCTCAAAACAGACTACTATAAGTGGGTAATTTCTTTAATAATTGTAGTTTAGGTTGCTTATTTACAAATCTAAGGTTTTGGGTCTTCTTGAATGGTATATAGATGAGACCGAAAGAAAATTCTATGTAAGGATGCTTCGAGATCGAAAGAATATTAGCGTCAATTTAGATGACCTAGCTTATTTGTGATTAAGTAGTTGTAATGAGCCATTCTTCAATACCCCAAATTGGAATCAACATTTGATCCCCACACCCCTAGAGTCCTTTAATTCTGTTAATTGTCAACTATTCCCATATTGGTAATTGAGTTCTTATTATTTATATTAAAGTTGATGGACTTCTCCACCCAATTGTTGTTATTTCAACCTCAATTAAATTAATTTCTAGTTAATTCTCTAATTAAATTCTTAACCATATACAATTCCTTATGGGATTCGACTCGACTCTTTGTTGGGTTTTTACTCATGACGACCACTCACTATTTTAATTACTTTTTGAGGGTGATTTGAGCGTTATCAAAAATGGCTCCGCTATCGGAAAATGGTAGTTAGGAATTTAGTTTAAGAAGTAATTTTCATATTAATTTGTGTTGTAGTTGAACGGCCTTACGCTTGGGTTTCTTGTGGTGAACCTTTGACTGGTGTGATGATGAATGCACACCATGGTATCTATTCTAGTTGACATGGACAAGACAATAGTGTTAGAAGAGAAGATGAGGTGGTTTCTCATACCACCAAGGAGGTGGGAGCAATATGTCTACCACCGGTGCACAAGGGGGGTAACCTTTGTCATCACAAAAGCAATGTTACAACTCATCAATACAGAAGGATTGTTTGGAGTTTTACATCATGAAGATCCTATTGAACACCTCCAAAAATTTGCAAGTGTGTGTAAACCTTTCTCAACAGGAGGCATCTCACAAGAGTCAATGTGGCTGAGATTGCTTTCCTTCTCTTTAAAAGGTGAAGCAACAAGATGGTTGATGAAGTTGCCTAAAATTTCTATTACCTCGTGGGAAGGGTTGAGGGAAATGTTCCTTGAGAGGTTCTTTCCTCCGTCTAGAATTATGAAATTTTGAAGGAATATTCAAAACTTTGAAAGGATGAGTAGGAAACCATGGCATGAAACTTGGATTCGGTTCAAACGAGTTTTGTCCCAATGTCCCAAACATTATTTCCTGGATGAGCTGATGTTGCAATACTTTTACCAGAGTATTGACGTCTTGAATAAGGGTTTTGTTGATCATCTCATGCAAGGGGAATCATTCGACAGTCATTCACTGAAGCGACGAATTTACTCGATGAGATGAAAAAAATAAAGCAAGTTTGGTACACGAGTGAGGACTATGTATAATTCCACATTTGGGAGCACTCAAGGAACAAGAGGAGAATAACTAAGAACATGCTAAAAGCATTGTTGGTTGACTACTCGGGTTTAAATATTATCTGAGTGTGTTCCGAGAGACAAAGTTAACTCTGTAAATGCAGTATCACACTGTGGATATGATGAGGAGATGTACATGAGAGGTGGAGATGAGAGGGTTTTTAGCCAAGTCATTTTAAGCTTGCCACAAATCAAGGTTGAACGAATGGGTTTGATCAGAGTTGTCGCAAAGGAGAAGATGAAGAAATCAAATATGGATGTCATCATGGATCGATGAAGACCCACACACATGATTTGCTGGAAAAAATTCTAGACATGGTGGAGGGTTCATACATGGTTTTGCAAGAGATGAAGAGTCACATTTCAGCCTTATCCACTATTGAAGTCACATACATCTTCCATCAAAATACTTGAAGAAAAGATAAGTAGCTAACTTCTCTTGCATATACTAATTTCGATGAGTGTCAATCATCTAATATAAATGGGGATCAATCAAATTCATTCCATGTTCCAGCAATTTTGACTAGAAGTGGAAAGGGATTGCAGGAAGTAGTAAGTCCAGACGAAGGAAAGAATCAAAGAGATATTGCCGATAATGAATCGGCCAAGAAAATAAATCAAGAGCAACGGAAAGAAGTAAAAAGTGCTTCGTAGACAAATATGCCAACAAGTCGTGTTGGAAATGCGTCTACATTACCTCCAATCAAGATCATACCTCCATATCCGCATAGGTTGAGAAAGAAAAATGAGAATGCAAAATCTCAAAAGTTTGTGGAAATAGTGAAAGATTTTGAAGGTAATATTCTATTGGTGGATGCCTAGCCTGAAATATCGGGTTATGCTAAAAACATGAAGGGTTTGGTGACAAAGAAGAGGGTGATAGATTATGAGACTATTGTGCTACCACAAACATTTGGTGCAGTAACGACAAATAATGATGTCCTCAAGAGAGATGACCCGGGAGCTTTCACAATCCCATATACTATTGGTAAGTGTACCATTGCAAAAAAATTATGAGATCTTGGTGCAAGCATAAATTTGATGCCATTGATGATATTTGAAAATCTTGAGCTTGATAGACAAAAACCAACAAACATGCGGATTTTAATGGTGGATCATTTGATAAAGAAACTTGTAGGGGTGGTGTATGATGTGCTAGTAAAAGTTGACAAATTTGTGTTCCCTACTGATTTTATTGTGCTTGATTGTGAAATTTATGTTGACATGGTGGTTATTCTCGATAGACAATTTTTGGCTACCGACAAGGCCTTGGTTGCTGTTGAAGGAGGTGAGTTAAAACTCTGGGTCAATGAGGAAGTAGTTAGCTTCAATATTCACAAGTCAATGAAATACCAGCGTAATATGCATGTGGTGTCTCATTTAGATCAAATTGAAGAAGCCTTTGCAAGTATTGGAAGTGCAGCCTATTGTAGAGAACCTTTGGCTCAAGTGCTACTCAATTATGATCGAGAGGAAATTAACAACTATGATGAGGTCTTAGTTGTTCTTGTAGGCATGGGATCACATAATTCTTGCCATGCTAAACTTGATCTCGATTCATCTAGTCGAGGAGCACCACCGGCGAAACCATCCATCATTGAACCATAATAAATAGAATCAAAGAAATTTTCACCTCCTCTCAAATAAGTTTTCTTGGGGGATAACGACACTCTTCCGGTATTTATTGCAAGCAATCCCTAACAATGGCAAATGGAGTTGTTGATTATGGTGTTGAAGAGGCACATTAAATCTTTGGGGTGGCCTATTTCCAATATTGTGGGTATTTCACCAGGTGTATGCACTAACAAGATAGTCTTGGCAAAAGATTGCAAACCAAATATCGAACAACAAAGAAGATTAAATCGTCTGATGCAAGAAGTGGTGAAGAAAGAAATCATAAAAGGGTTGGATGCAGGAGTCATTTTCCCAATTTTAGATAGTCAATGGGTGAGTCTAGTATAATGTGTTCCTAAAAAGAGTGGTATCATGGTGATTCCAAAAGATAAGGCTAACTTAGTGGTCACTACACCCGTCACCGGGTGGCATGTGTGCATGGAGTACCCGAATCTGAACTCATGGAGAGAAAAAGATCATTTCGCCATGACCTTTATAGATTAGATGCTTGATAGGCTTACAGGAAAAAGGTGGTATTTCTTTCTTGATGGATACTCCGGGTACAACAATTCTCTTTTGCACCTGAAGACAAAGAAAAGTCAATGTTTACAAGCCCCTTTGGCACTTTCACATTCAAGTGAATGCCCTTTGTGCTATGTAATTCCCCAGCCACATTTCAGTGTTGTATGCTATCAATCTTTTCAGATATGGTATAAGAATCTATTGAGGTGTTCTTCGATGATTTTTCTTTTGTTTGGGATTCTTTTGAGGAATGTTTGAAGCATTTAGAAATGGTGTTGAAGAGGTGTGTGGATTTGAATTTGGTTCTCAAGTGGGAGAAGTGTAACTTTATGGTGAAAGAAGGAATTATGCTTGGGCACAAAATTTCCGAGGAGGGTATTGAAGTCGATCAAGCTAAAATTCAAGTGATCAAAATATTACCTCCCCCGATTTTTGTAAAAGGTATGAGGAGATTTCTTGGGCATGTTGGGTTCTATAGACGGGTCATAAAGATTTCTCCAAGATTGTTATTCCTTTGTGTTGACTTCTTGAGAAAGAGAGACATTTATTTTTTATTACTCATGTATGATGGCTTTCAAAACACTCAAAGAGAAGTTTGTTCATCATAGCTTGCTGGTGGGAAGTAGCCTTAACCGACATATAAGACAATGAGAGCTATTATCATGGAATCCGGTGTCTCCCACACCAAAAAGAGTTGTCCTACTTGCCAAGGTAAGGACCATGAACTTCTAGCTTATGAGGATCCACTAGATAATGTTTATCAAGACAATCCTATGTTGGCATATAGTTTATGGGACACAGGTAATCGCCACTTGTCCACTCGATGCTAAGCTTAACTTCCACGGAATAGACCTTAATCATATTTATCGTAGCTTTTGAAGGAACATGGGTAATCACCTCTTGTCCTTACATCATGTGACAAGGTTAATCACCTCTTGTCTTTTAATAGAGAGCATGGGTAATCGCCTCTTGCCTCAACATTAGAATAGCTCCTTAACATTGGTTCATTTTAGGTGAGAAGACCTTTCAACCCTAAGAGCCCTGTGTATGTGAGAAATCCTTTCAACAACACAACAACAACAACATCATTGATACTTAACTCTCAAAGAATCCTTAAAACATTTACATCAATTTCATAAGAACACATCTAATTCCATAATTCACCTTTCATGGTTCAAAACCCACTTTCAATCATCAATATCTAGAAAACATGGGTTAGAAATGGATTCAGAGGAATTCATCATAAGATCATGTAATTATATCAATTAATGCTTGATAGATCATAAAAAAATAAAATACATCAATAATTAAATGAACCCATGACATGGAAGAAAACCCTAACTCAATTGGGGAATTTAATCTTTATAAATTGGAGAATGTGGGAACTCTATGGAGGAAAGGGCTCAATGGATGAAAACTATCATACCTCGATGCCACTTGCTTAACTTCAATGGTGGAATTGGACACTTGACTTGAAACCCTAAGTTGGACCCTTTTTTTTCAAGCTTTCTAGAGAAAGAAATATTTGAGAGGAAGACTTGTTCTTCTTTTGTAAATATGAGAGAATGATTTCAATTGAGGAAATTTTTGGGTAAAAACACTTATATATGGGTTTTAGTGAAGGTTAAAATGATATAGTATTAGGCTAGAATAATTAGGAAAAGACCTAAAATCCCCTAAAAATATAATTGTTGACCCAAACGACTGCCAGACCGACGGTCCGTTGGTCAAACCATGAACAGTCCTGTTGGGGCATCGTTTGGATCAGAGACAATTGATTTTGGACCCCCAATGATGGGACCCACCCACGGGCCGTGGTCCAATCGACGGGCTGTGGGTCCCAACAGTGGTCCTCAACTTTCGACCTCAAAATCTCCCTAAGTTTGGGACTCACCTATGAAACCTATTTACGGCCCGTGCATTGAACGACGGTCCATCCTGGTGAACAATTTAAAAATACAGAAAACTTGACATTTTTGGAAAAAGTGACTTGCCAACCACAGACCTGGTCTACGGTCCGTGGGTCGTTCCACGGGCCGTGTATGACACCATAGGAACTTGCACCAGATTTCTTAATAATTGAATTTTCCTGCCTTTTCAAATCCGAGGTGTTACATTATCTCCCCCTTGGGACCATTTGTCCTCGAATGAGATTCAATACATCATAAGGAGGGTAGAAACTTAAACCCAACAGCCTACCATGCATGCATTTACATAAATGCACATATCCGAGGAGGAAACATCAATTCAAAGCTAAAGCATGCTCAAATCATCATATCATGAAGTCTATATGCAACTCATACTCCAAAGCACATAAACATGTAGAAATCAATCAAGTTGACTCATTTTCTCAAAACTTAAGCTTTTTCATAAATATGCGTAAATGAATAAATCAGGGGAATATCTATGACACATGACACCAAAAGAGTAAACCATGATGAACTCAATATATCAAGCTAGAGTAGGTGTAGAAGGAAAAAGATGAGGATAACGGAACATCATATCGGCCTCGGCCTCCCAAGTAGCACCCTCAACTAACTGATTCCTCCACAACAGTTTCTCGGAAGCAACTTTTTTATTTCTCAACTTCTTGACTTGCGGTCTAAAATCTCAATCGGGACTTCTTCTTAAGAAAGATTCTCCTTAACTGCCAAACCTTCTACGGGGACTATAGATATCGGATCGCCAACACATTTCTTCAAAAGGAGACATGAAAAACTTGATGTACCGATGCATATTCATTAGGCAATTCTAGTTCATCAGCAACCTTGCCAATACGCCTCAAAATCCTATATGAGCCCACATATCGGGGACTAAGCTTCCCTTTCTTGCCAAACCTCATTACACCATACATGGGTGAAATTTTCAAATATACCCAATCATTAACATCAAACTCAAGATCTCTTATCCTAACATCGGCATAGGACTTTTTTCAACTTTGAGACATTTTCAACCTTTCTCTAATAAGTCGAACTTTCTCCATAGCCTCATGTAACAACTCGAGACCTATTAGGGAAATTTCACCCACCTCAAACAAACCTATTGGAGATCTACACCTCGTACCATAAAAGGCCTCAAATGGAGCCATACCAATACTTGAGTGATAGCTATTGTTATATGAAAACTCTATCAAACGCAAGTGATCATCGCAATCACCTTTGAAATCAATCACACAAGCTCTCATAATATCTTCCAAAGTTTGGATAGTACACTCCGCTTCTCCATCGGTTTGTGCGTGAAAGGCCGTCCTAAGCTTAACATGAGTACGAAGACCCTTTTGGAAAGATTTCCAAAACTGAGAAGTGAATTGTGTACCACAATCTGAGATAATGGATAAGGGTACTCCATACAACCTCACCATTTCCTTCAAATACAACTTGGCATAGTCCTCATCCTAATAAGAAACCTTGATGGGAATGAAATGAGCCGATTTCGTCATTCGATCTACAATAACCCAAATCGAGTCATGTTGTCGCTGGGTGCGAGGAAACCCAACAATGAAGTCCATATTCAAATCTTCCTACTTCCAAGTAAAAATGCTAATATGTTGGGATAAACCTCCTGGATTTTGATGCTCAACTTTCACTTGTTGACAATTGGGCACTTAGCTACAAATTCCGCAATATCCTTCTTTATCCCATTCAACCAATAGAGCTCCCGCAAGTCATAGTACATCTTTGTGGCTCTCGGGTGTATGGGATATCAAGAACCATGGGCTTCTGACAAGATCTGTTCTCTCAAGTGATCCACATTAGGATCACACAAATGACCTTGATATCGAAGTACACCATTTACCCCTTGGGAGAAAGCCTCTACAGAATTTTTAAGCACCGCTTCCTTCAATTAATCCAAAGTTTGATCAAGACCTTGCTTGGCCTTCACATCATCCACAAAAGATGATTCTGAACCATTGTGAACCACACACCACCCTTAGTAGAGTCAACTAACCAAACACCCAATCGGGCCAATCTATGAACATCTCGAACTAACTTTTTCTTATAATCTTCAACGTGAGAAACACTACCCATCGATAATTGACTAAGAGCATCTACCACCACATTCGCCTTAGCTGGGTGATAGAGAACACTCATGTCATAATCTTTCAACAATTCAAGCCATCTCCTTCGGCGAAGATTTAGATCTTTCTGGTCAAACACATATTGCAAACTCTTGTGGTCAGTAAACATATCGACATGAACACCATACAATTAATGTCTCCATATCTTAAGAGCAAATACAACCGCCGCTAGCTCTAGGTCATGGGTAGGATAATTCTTCTCATGAATCTTAAGTTGCCTTGAAGCCTAGGTAATAACTTTTCCATGTTGCATAAGTACACATCCTAGCATAATTCTCGAGGCATCACAATAAAAAACAAAACCATCAGCTTCTTTCAGTAAATTCAACACAGGAGCAGAAGGAAGTCTATCCTTCAATTCCTGAAAACTCTTTTTACATGCTTCGGACCAGATGAACTTTGCCTTCTTTTGAGTCAATGATGTCAATGGAGAGGCAATCAAAGAAAACCCCTCAATAAACCTTCTGTAGTAACCTGCCAAACCCAAGAAACTTCTAATATCTGAAGGGGATAGAGGTCTAGGCCAACTCTTAGCCGCATCCCTTTTCTTAGGATCTACCTTAATACCATTACATGAAACAATATGACCTAGAAAATCCACGAACCTTAACCAAAACTTGCATTTCCTAAACTTCAAAAAGAGTTGTTAGTCCTTGAGGACTTGCAATACAATCATTAAATGATTGATGTGATCATTCTCACTTCTCGAATAAATCAATATATCATCAATGAATACAATCACAAACATGTCAAGGTATAGTCTAAACACTCTATTCATCAAATCCATAAATGCCGCTGGAGCATTAATCAAACCAAACGACATTACCAAAAATTCATAATGACCATACCGAGTTCAAAAAGTTGACTTCGAAATATCATCTTCTTTCACCCTCTATTTGTGATAACACGACCGAAAGTCAATCTTCGAAAAGTAACTAGCTCCTTGAAGTTGGTCAAACAAGTTATCTATGCTTGGGAGAGGATACTTATTCTTAACGGTAACCTTGTTCAACTGTCGATAGTCTATACACATACAGAGAGAACCCTCATTCTTTCTAACAAACAAGACTGGAGCACCCCGTGGAGAGATACTCCATTGGATGAAACCCTTATCCAACAAATCTTTCAATTGCTCTTTCAACTCTTTTAGTTCCGCCGGAGCCATTCGGTAAGGAGGAATAGAGATAGGAGGAATAGAGATAGGTTGCATATTTGGGAGAAGGTCAATGCCAAAGTATATTTCCCATTCGGGAGGAATACCAGGTAAATCTTCTGGAAATACTTTCGGAAACTCATTTAAAATGGGGACCCACTCAAGAGTTGGGTTTCAAAATCTACATCCGTCACCCTAACTAGATGGTATGTGCAACCCTTAGAAATAATCTTTCTAGCTTTAAGATAAGAAAAAAACTGACCTTTAGGCATAGAATTTCCCCCTTTCCACTCTAGGACATGCTCATTTGCAAACTAAAACTTGACCACATAAGTTCTACGATCAATAGAAGCATAACATGAATGGAACCAATTCATACGAAGGATAAAATCTAAATCTAGTATATTAAGCTCTACAAGGTCAACAAGAATAACTCTATGGGAGAAGGAAACGGGACACTTTTTATAGATCCTCTTAGCCACAATGGAATCACCAACAAGAGTAGACACTGAAAAGGGATCTAACAACACATCTAGAAGAGTATCAAACCTCATAGCCACATATGGCGTCACAAAAGACAAGGTATTACCGGGGGTAACAAAATCATGAACATCAAGTTGGAAGACTCTCAACATACCGGTAACCACATCGGGAGAACCCTTTTGTTCACCTCGAGTCTGAAATGTATAAAATTTGTTTTGTTTCTGACTTCCACTAGGACAAGATGAAGGATTAGGTTGAGCCCTTCGGCGATTCTCTCCATCATTCTTAGTAACTGAAGGACAATCTATTATCTTGTGGTCTATCTTACCAAAACCATAACAAGTATTGGAACCTGCTAGACACTTGCCCTCGTGCTTCTTTCCACACATAGCACAAGTAGGCAACAAGGACCCACTACCACTTTCTCCTTGAGGCTTAGGGTTAGACACCCTCTCTTTGTTGAACTTAGAAGGAACATTGGAGGAACCTTGACCAGAAAACCTTTGTCAAACGTAGAATGACCTTGTCCATCAGACTTTGAATGTGAGAAGTTACCATCACCGGTCTTAGCTCTCTTTGCCTCCCTAGACCTTTCCTTAAGTTTCTCCTCTTAGATTTGTTGAGCATGAACCATGAGACGAGAAATGTCCATATCATTGACATGCATAGCGGTACACATTCCTTACCCACCATCTCAGACACACCCGAAACAAACTTACTCATCCTTGCCCTAGGATCGGTAATCATAGTGGGAGCATATCGAGACAATTGTGTGAACTTTAAAGCATATTCCTGCACACTCATACTTCCTTGATGAAGGTTGATAAATTCAAGCACCTTTGCCTCCCTCATCTCATGTGGAAAGAATCTATCAAGGAACGCATTTTTGAACTTTTCCTAATCGAGAGGAGCCGCAACTTCCGATCTCCCTTCTTTCCATTGGTTGAACCATATTTGAGCAACACCCTTAAGTTGATAAGCGACCAACTCCACTTTTTCCACCGGCGTCTCTCCCGTAAGCATCAACACCTTGTAAACCTCATCAATGAATTCTTGAGGGTCTTCCTTAACCTAAGAACCATAAAACTTTGGAGGATTCATTCTAGTGAAGTCCCTCACTCTAGATGTCGTCATACCCATAATTGGTTTTACGGGGACCGCAACCTTTCTATTGGCTTGGGCCGTCATGGCTTGAGCTAATACTTGAAAAGCAGCCCTAAACTCCACATTAGTCACTTGCTCGGCCAAAGGGTCGACCGGAGCTTGAGGAGCTTGAGGAGGAGCTTCTTGTTCCACATTCTATCTCACGTTTCTTCTAGCATAGGCTTTACGATTAGCCATATCCTGTAGAGCATCGGATAAGGATTAGGAGAGACACCTTATAGAGTTGAACTCTATTGCACGACTTAGAGTAATGAAAGAAGTGGAATTTCCTAAACGTCTTGTAGCTTCTCATTCATAAATATGACGCGCTATAACATTATGAACAAGACTCTACTCTGCGTGGCTTATGAAATTTCCTAGAACCTTTCTAAAACTTGTGCTCTGATTACCAAGTTTGTCACAACCCAAGGTAGCCCCTATGTATAACATGGTGTAAGACCCCGAGAGGCCCCATACAGGTCACTTCACTTTCATCATACAAGAAATAGAATAAAGACATTAAAAAGACAGTTTCAATGTATCAAAGTTTTATATAGAAAAGTGGAAATCTAAACATCGTCTCAAAGCCATCTAGTACATAAGAATGAATCTGGGCGTAGACCGTACATCATGTTCCAAAACATAAAGTAAGGGAACACTGGAAAAAAAATGTCCGGTCCTCGAAGCATGAGGATTCACCAAGGCTCAAAATCTCCTCAAGAAACTCTAGCCACGAAATTGGGAACCCTGACTGTCGGATCCCTAAATTTGGTGAAATGTAGGAGAGAATATGTGTGAGTACAAAATATGTACAAAGTATGATAGCCCTGCATAAAACATTTGAAAACATACTTAAAAGAGATACTTTCATGAAATGCAATGACCAAGATAAAACATGAGATGAAGAGTTAGACAACATGAGTCATAAAACATGGTCAATGCACATAGTCATCATCTTAAACATGTATGAGATGCTTCCTTGAAGTAAACTTAGTTCATCATAGCTTGTTTGTGGGAAGTAGCCTTAATCGACATATATGACAATGAGAGCCATTATCATGGAATCCGCTGTCTCTCACACCAAAAAGAGTTGCTTTACTTGCCAAGGTAAGGACCATGAACTTCTAACTTATGTGGATCCACTAGCTAATGTATATCTAGACAATCCTACGTTGGTAGATAGTTTATGGGACACGGGTAATCACCACTTGTCCACTCGGTACTAAGCTTAACATCCACAAAATAGTCCTTAATCATATTCATCTTAGCTTTTGAAGGAACACGGGTAATCGCCTCTTGTCCTTACATCATGTGACATGGGTAATAACCTCTTGTATTTCAATAGAGAGCATGGGTAATCACCTCTTGCATCAACATTAGAATAGCTCCTTCACATTGGATCATTTTAGGTGAGAAGACCTTTCAACCCTAAGAACCCTTATTATGTTAGAAAACCTTTTACAATCATGCTTTCGTGTGTAAGTGAGAAATCCTTCAACAACACAATAGCAACAACATCATTGATAATTTACTCTCAAAGCATCCTTAAAATATCTTCATCAATTTAATAAGAACAAGCATAATTCTATAATTTACCTTTCATGATTCAAAACCCACTTTCAATCATCAATATCTAGAAAACATGGGTTAGACATGGGTTCATGGTAATTCAGCATAAGATCATATAATTATATCAATTCATGCTTGATAGATAATAAAACAATCAAAAAATCAATAATTTAAGGAACTAATGACATAGAAGAAAAACCTAACTCAATTGGGGAATTCCATCATTATAAATTTGATAATTTGGGAACTCCATGGAGGAAAGGTCTCCATGGATGAAAACTATCATACCTCGATGCCACTTTCTTAACTTCAATGGTGGAATTGGAGACTTGACTTGAAACCCTAGGTTGGACCCTTCTTCTTCAAGCTTTCTAGAGAGAGAAATATTTGAGAGGAAGACTTGTTCTTCTTTTGTAAATTTGAATGAATGATTTCAATTAAGGAAATTTTGGGGTTAAAAACACTTATATAGGGGTTTTGGTGAAGGGTAAAATGACATAGTATTAGGCTAGAATAATTAGGAAAAGACCCAAAATCACCTAAAAAAACTGCCAACCCAAACGACAGCCATACCGATGGTCCATTGGTCAAACCACGGAACGTCCTGTTCGGGCGTCGTTTGGATCAGAGTCTAAATTTATTGGACCGCAACGATGGCAACCACCCATGGGCCGTGGTCCAATCGACGGGTAGTGGGTCCCAACCGTGGTCCTCAACTTTCGACCTAAAAATCTCCCTAAGTGTAACATCTCGGAATCTAGTAGTCTAAACTAGAGGCTAAGTGTCCAGGCAAAAGCCAAAGAGTTGGGCCTGGGCAACATTCACGAGGACCCCCATATGGGTCGTCAAGGGTATCACGAGTCGTGGTGCTGCCCATGGTAGCTCACAGTAGCTAACCAAGTTGTGCTCACCTCCCACGACCACCATGACGCCTCGTGGTAGGAACCATGGGTCGTGATGATGAGTGTTGTGAGCTAGGTAGTAGCTAGTCGAAACTACCCAAAAATGAGACCCTCTACACGAGTCACTTGACAGCTTGTGAAGGACACCACCAGCCATGGAGAGGGTCGTGAAGGGAGTAGAGCTTAAGGGTGGAAAAGCCCAACCACTGGTCAAGGACCACGGGCAGCACTACGGGTCGTGAAGTCCTTAACGGGTCGTAGTGCCCCTCATGGAGGTGGTTTGGCAGGATTTAGTTTAGGGGTTTTTGGGTCTTTTCCAGTTTTAAGTGAATTAATACTTTGTCGTTTTACCCAAGCCTAGGACCCCTATATAAGTGATTTTAACCCCAAAACTCACCCATTCAAGTCATTCTCTCAAAACCCAAAATAAAAACCAAAGTTCTTCCTCTCAAAATATTTCTCTCTAGAACTTGAAGAAGAAGAAGAAAGAGTTGAAGCTAGGATCAAGGTCAAGTCTCCATTCCTCAAGCATTTGTGGGAATTGATATCAAGGTATGACGGGTTTTCATCAATGGAACCCTTCCATCCATGGATCCCCTAATATTCCCCAATTTGAGTTAAGGTTTTCTTCTAATGTTGTGGGTATTGATGAATGTTGATCCAATTGATTGGGTAATGATTGTTTATGCTTGAATTGAGTGCCATACATGTTTTTAGGATGAATTTACATGTACCCATGCTTAACCCATGTTTCTAAGATGAATTTGATATATATGGGTTTGATCCATGAAAGGAGAATTTATAGGTTAGATGTATATTTGTAGGATGAATAAAATACATTATGAATTGCTTTGAGAGTGAAGAATGTGTGATGATTATGATATTTCTTTGAGAGTGGAGCATATATGATGATTATGATATGAATGGCTTGTAGGGTGAAGCATATATGATAATTATAATGTATGAATGTGAAAGGCTTTCTCACATTGAATGAGTCTAGGTTGAAAGGATTGCTCACCTAAAATGAATCTAAGCTAAAAGACTAAGAAAATGATAAGGCTAGAGGCGATTACCCTTGACTTCTAAATGAGAAGGATATGAGGCGATTACCGATATTCCTTAGAATTGAACAAGAGGTGACTCCCCTGGTTTCTATTATGATGATTGGACATGGAGGTGAGCACCCATGATCCTTATATAATGATATGGAGGCGAGTACCCATGTCATGTGATGTTGGGCATGGAGGCGAGTACCCATGATCCCATAAGTTTGACGTGGAGGCGAGTACCCATGTTCCTTTATGTAAGGCAAGAGGGGAATAACCTTGAGCCTTTATAGGAAGGCAAGATCCGATTCTCCATGTCTATAAAGAATAAGCTAACTATGTTATGCTAGGTGATGAGTTTGGATTGTTACTTGTGTTGACTTCCATGATGAGTAAGACTAGTGGAGGATTACCCATGTCTTGTGTCATGTCCCGCCACTTTGCCAGTCGAATTTTGCATCCGAATAGTGGAGGAAGAATCTAGAGTTGTGGAGAGGCTTATGGAGAACTCTAGAACCCCCTATATATTTTCAAGAAAGCCTTAGAATTCCCTAAAATATGTAGAGCATTCTAGAAAGTGGACCAAAGTGTAAATATTGAGGGACTTGTATTGTAAATATTATTTACTTAAAGGCCCCTAGGGAGTAGTATAAATAGAGGGCCTCTCATTTGCAAACTCATCACTCAAGTTGTAAAGCATTCTCCAAGCAAATAAAACGCCTTATTCCAAAAGCTCTCTAAATCTTTCTAAGTCTTTCTTGCATTCTCTTAGCGATCTAGCTTCAAAAGGCTTACTTGAGCTTACAAGAGCGTGAATGATTCATGAGTAAGTTGGTGAGTGTCGAACGGAACATTAGTGAGACTCTAAGTTCGTGATAATTTGGTATCAGAGAAAAGGTTTGCTACTAAGGGACTGGCCAATGAAGGAGACGTGAACGCCGCTAGAACCACCAACGCCAGGCTGGATGGTGGAAGGAAGAACCGCAAAGGAAAGAAACACCAAGAGAGTAATGAGAAAATGTTGTTCGACCCTACGCAAAGCGAAGCACTAACATATCACCCACCTTCGACCACCAAAGCAAGTGACGATGAACTTGGCGAGGAGGCTATCGACATCACCCCCGGAGAGGAATGGGTCGCGAGGGTTGAACTGGCGAGGTAGGGCATGGAGATATTAGGTCGGCGCTTGAACACGGTCAATGGAAAGTTCAAGACTCTCGAGGACTTCACCCTTGAGGAGACCGACAACATCCGCCGAGAGATTTTAGCATGCAGTATGTAGACATCTCCATCAATGGAGGAACAACTCTTGCCATGGTAGACTCTGGGGAAGAAGCCAACATCATGACCAAGACGGCGGTAGCAAGGTTGGAGCTAAGTTATAATCCAAGCAACACCTGCCTGAAGATGGTCAATGCACCCCCAACTCTCATGTGTGGAGTTGCCCAATGAGTAAGCATCACGTTGAGGAAGTGGCAAGGTAAGACCAACTTTACCGTAGCTCCTTTATATATCTTTGACAACATTCATAGGAAATATTTCTTCCAGAGAACCCATACGATGATCGACCCCTACCTCCAACAATTCATGGTCATGGAGTGGGAAGGTTCATGCATCGTACCTCTAGTCAAGGTGCCAAAAAAAGAAGGACATTCCCAATTGTCGGCTATGCAGATCGTGAAGGGCGTTAAGAAAGGGAAATGTTGTGGCCGATGTACTAAGTAGGAAGGCAGAACTTGCTTACATCACTACCACTCATTGTGACATTCAGGACGCTATCAAGCATGGCATGAAACACGATCTGGAGGCCAAGAATCTTATGGAGTTTCCCGCCTAAGGCAAGACAAGGCGCTTTTGGGTGGAATATGGCCTTTTACTCACTACCGGTCGAAGGGTTTATGTGCCCAAGTTCGGGTCCATAAGGCGGCAAATCAATCAAGGAAAGCCACGACACACAATGGGCTGCGCATCTGGGGAAGCGACATATGAGGGCATTTATCGAGGCAATCTATTATTGCCCACTCATGTGCGTTGACATAGAGTGCTATGTGCAAATATGTCTGGTGTGCCAGCAAGACAAGGTGGAGAAGAGGCAACCGGGAGGGCTACTTGAGCCACTAGCTGTATCAAAATAGACATGGGAGAGTGTCACGACCCAGGGATACACCCGAGATGTAACATGGCGTACTAGACCCCAAAAGGCCTAACATAAGCCACTTAGCATATCATAACATAAAGTAAATAGAAATGATGTGGAAATTTTAAAACTTTTTCCATACAATCGAAGTCTTTATAAAAGCAAGCAGAAGTCATTAGCACTTTTGTCTCAAACCATCTAAACTCAACTTGAATAAAATTTTGGGACGCAGCCCATACAAAAGTCTAAAACATAAAAGAAAAGATATAAAAGGAAGGTGATCAAATCCTCGATGCTATGAGGACTCACCAATTTTCAACTCCTTTGCACTACTAGCAACCTAGCCATGAGAATGAAACTCAATATCGCCAGACCCTACATTTGATAAGAATTTAGGCAAGATTATGCATTAGTAGAAAATGTACTAAATATGTTAGCTAGCATAACATCGTAAGAGCATCACATAAGGGTTAGATAACATAAAACATAAGTCATAATCATAAGATATAATAACATAATTATAAGCATAACCTCCAACATAGACATAATGTAAGCATTAGTCATCCTAAAGCGTTGTCCATATACATAGTCAATACTTAGACTTTCATATCATAAGAGAACCATTTCATAAGGAACCTCCAAGTATACTTGTGCAATGCATCTATAAAACCCCATAATCCCATCCATGCTAAGTATACCCTTTGGCCATCATAATCATACTTACCATCTCATGGTCTTATCTTTAGCTTAATTCTCATAGACAAGGGAATCTCTCACCTTTATTCAACATGTCAAGGATGGAAACTATAGCAAAAATCCAAGCTAATCATACATCATATAAGAGAAACACTTCATAAGTAACTTCAAGTCATACTTGTGCAATGCATGGATAAGATCCCATAATCCCACCCATACTAAGTATCACTTTAAGTCATCATGCATATTCATCATCTCTTTGATCTCATATTTAGCTCATCATAAAGGACAAGGGGAATCACCTGTAGTCATACATATCATGGAATCATAAAGGACAAGGGGAATCACCTCTAGTCATACATATCATGGAATCATAAAGGACAAGGGGAATCACCTCTAGTCATACATATCATGGAAGTTTTATCAAGCTACAATCCACACAATTCATAGTTCATGACATAATACATATTAAGAAATCATAGGTATTGGCCTCCATGTTCATTTTAAGGAATCATAGGTATTCGCCTCCATGTTCATTTTAATAAGATATAGGTATTCACCTCCATATCCATTTTAGGGTGTAATGTAGGTATTCGCCTCCACATCACTTAATAAGGATCATAGGTAATCGCCTCCATGATCAACATAAAGGCTAATGGGTAATCACCTCTTGCCTTGCCTTAGGAGTCATACATACATAAAGGGTAATCACCTCACACTCCTCATACCATGTCATGGGTAATCACCTCATGTTTATCTCATTAGGAATAAGGGAATTCACCTCACATTCCTCTGATATAAAGGTCTTTGGGGGAATCACCACAACCTCATCCCATTTCATAGTCCTTGGACTTAGATTCATTTTAGGTGAGCAAACCTTTCAACCTAGAATCATTCTATGTTAGAGAACCTTTCATATCATATCATATTCATGCATAAGTGTATGAGAATATCCTTTCAACAACACAACAACATATCATGATCATAGACACTTCACTCTCAAAAGGTTCATAAGGCATGTACATAGCTTTCATAAAACATGCATAATATTATATCTTTCCCTTTTCAAGGGTCAAGGCTCATATCAAGTCAACATATCTAGAATTACTACATTAGACATGGATACAATCATAACTCAAGTGATTCTATCACTTCATACAATCTATCATTCATAAGGTAGATTAGGTAAGTAAAGGCCTTCCACTAAAATTCTATCCATTAGTCTTCTATTCTCATATAGAATTTACTCTCAAAGCCTTAACATACATAATTTATCTCATTAGCTTTACTCTCAAAGACCTAGTGATCAACATTCATGACTACAAATCTTACTCTCAAAGCTTTACTCCTTACTATCATCTTTAATATCTAGATCAGAAGGTATTATAGTCACAAGCTTCATTCTTAAGTAATTCTAACCATAATTCATCATAAAGGCTCAATCTCAATCACTAATAGTCATGATCCATCATATATACTTTAATCTAATTCAATTCATGTTTACAGGCTTCTATTCTTGAAAAATTACTATACATAGCATCAATTCTAGAAGATCATCTATGAATCCTCAATTTCCGTTCACAAGGCATAAACCCACATTACTTCAATTTCATCAATTAGACTAGGGTTAACCATGGAAAACATGTAATATTATCATAAAATCATGATTCACTACTGATTCAATCATAAACAATCAATATCCAGTCAATTGGATTCATACTCAACTTAACCCACAATATTGGAAGGAACCCTAACTTGAATTGGGGATTTCATCTTCATAATTGGGGGAATTCTAGGGGGCTCCATAGATGGAAGAATCCATGGATGAATAAGATAACATACCTTGGATACAAAGCGCTCACAGAGCTTGGAAGATTGGAGGAATTTGACCTAGCTTGACCCTTCTTGTTCTTCTTCTTCTTCACTTTCTAGAAAGAGAATTTCTTGGAGGGAATTGGGTTTCTTTTGGTGAGTTGAAATAATTATTTTGGAATCAATTGATTAAGGGTCTAAATTCTTTATATAGTAGGTCTTATCTATGGTAATAACTACTTAATTCTAGAAAGTTCCATTAGCAAAAACTTGAACCGACTTAAGGCCAAGAATGCCTCACCCACGAGACCACGCCTACGGGCCGTGGGTGGACCCACGGGGCATGCTGGTCATCCATGGGTGGACGGACTGGAACATGATTCTTGAGCCCTTGACCCACGACCCCTCACCCACAGGGTGTGGGTCCCCCTACGGGGTGTGAGTCCCCCTTCGTGAGTGGACTATTTTGGGGCAGCTTTTAGGACAGTCCTAGGGTCCTCCTCAAGGACCCTTGGTTGGTTCTTGGAGAGTCGTACCTTGACGTTAAACATCAAAACCCTTCATTTTAAGTATGGGAAGTCATATCTACGACTCTAACCCTCACGTCAAAGTCTAGTTGACCTACTAAAGTACGGGGTAATACAGAGAGTGTGACCATGGACTTCATCACTTCCTTACCCAAGTCTGATGGGTATGGAATGATAATGGTCGTGTTGGATAGATTTTCAAAGTATGCTTCTTTCATGCCCGCCACAGCTGGTTGCACTGCTAAGGAGGCTGCCAGGCTATTCATCAAGAACGTGGTGAAGTATTGGGGGCTGCCTAGACATATCATCGGTGATTGAGACCCCCTCTTCACCGGGAACTTTTGGAGGGAACTATTTGAGATACTTGGCACGGAGCTTCACTTCTCCACAAGTTTCCTCCCGTAGACCGAAGACCAAACCGAGTGTGTCAATGCCCTACTAGAGTGCTATCTGCGGAACTATGTTAGTGCGCACCAATAAGATTGGGCAAAGCTCCATGACATGGCACAATTTTCTTATAATTTGCAATGGAGCGAGTCCACCTAGCGCACACCGTCCGATTTGGTGACTGTCCAACAACCCCAAACTCCGCAATCTCTACCGGAAACTTTCCAGGGGAAGAATTTTGGAGCCTACCATCTTGAAAAGGAATGGAAGGAACAACTCGACACTGCCAAGTCCTACTTGGAAAGTCAGCCCGAAAGATGAAGAAATTCACAGACCGCAAGCACCGTCCCACGGACTACCAAAATGGGGACATGGTCTTGGTGAAGTTTAACCCAAGATAGTTTAAGGCACTAAGAGGCGTTCACCAGAACATAGTGCGAAATTACGAGGGCCTGTTTAAGATCATTGCCAAGGTAGGAAAGATCTCCTATAAGGTGGAGTTGCCTCTACATTTCATGATCCATCCAGTTTTTCATGCAAGCGTCCTCAAGCAGTACCATGAGGGCAAAGATGATCCTAGCCAGAATCCATCAAAATGGGCACCAATAACTGTCACCACCTCGTATGACTGAGAGATCGAGTCAATCATAGACTACCAAGCAAAGAGGAAGCGGGGCCAACAAGCCAACTCTATGTTCCTTGTTCATTGAAAAGGACAAACTCCGGAGGAGGCCACATGGGAGAAATATGAAGACTTGTGGTAGTTCAAGGACCAAATCTGGGAGTTCTTACAGAAGTGCGCCGCGGTCGTCGCATCAACAGGTTGGGGATAGTGTCATGTCCCGCCACTTTGCCAGTCAAATTTTGCATCCGAATAGGGGAGTATAAATCTAGAGTTGTGTTGAATCTTATGGAGAACTCTAGAACCCCCTAAATATTTTCAAGAAAACATTAGAATTCCCTAGAGTATGTAGAGAATTCTAGAAAGTGGACCAAAGTGTAAATATTGAGGGACTTGTATTTTAAATATTATTTACTTAAAGGCCACTAGGGAGTAGTATAAATAGAGGGCCTCTCATTTATAAACTCATCACTCAAGTTATAAAGCGTTCTCCAAGAAAATACAAAGCCTTCTTCCAGAAGCTCTCTAAATATTTCTAAGTGTTTCTTGCATTCTCTTAGCGATCTAGCTTCAAAAGGCTTACTTTAGCTTACAAGAGCGTGAAATATTCGTGAGTAAGTTGTCGAGTGCCGCACGGAATATTAGTGAGACTCTATGTCCATGTCACATGGCTAAGTATGCTTTGAGATTACTCCATGAAGTATCCTTATATGTTTATATGATCTATTATGTGCAATGATTATGCTTATGACTTATATTGTCTAACTCTTAAGCTTATTTTGATGTTTATGCAAGCTATCATATTTAGTACATTTTTATACTAACACATACTCTTGCCTACATTTCATATCAAAATGTAGGGTCCGGCGTTCCCGACTATCATCCCCGTGGCTAGGATCTCTAGTAGAGGCAAGATTGAAGATTTGTGAGTCCTCATAGAATTCTAGGATTTGGCCACCATTTCCTTTATGTTCTTTTCATTTTTAGTGTTGAACATTGTTCTATGGGTTGTGTCCCAAGAATCTTTGTATTAGATGGTTTTGACACAATTGTATGAGACTTCCACTTCGTTTTATAAAGATTTTGATGTTGTTGAAAAATGTTTTAAATCTTGTCATTTTTCTATTATTTTGACTGTGAATGCTAAGTGGCTTATATGAGGCCTTTCGGGGTCTTGTATGCCATGTTACATCTAAGGGATACCCCTGGGTCGTGAAAAACTTGGTAGCAGAGCACAAGGTTTAGAAATGTTCGAGGATGTCTCAAACCACGTCAAGTAGAGTCTCGTTCATAAGTGTGAAGCGTGCCACATTTATGAATGAGAGTCTACAAAATGTTTAGGAAACTTAACTTCTTCATTACCATAAGTCGTGCGATAGAGTTTAACTCTATAAGGTCTTTCTCCTAATCCTTACTTGATGGTCTACATGATATGACTACTCGAAGGACTTTTGCTAGAAGGACTGAGGGAGAAAATGTTGATCAGGGAGCTCCTCCTGAAGCTCCTCAAGCTCCGATTGACCCTTTGGTCGAGCAAGTGACTAATGCGGAGTTTAGGACTGCTTTTCAAGTGTTGGCTCAAGCCGTGACATCCCAAGCCAATAGGAAGGTTGTGAACCCCGTGAATCCAAATGTGGGTACGACGACATCTAAAGTGAGGGACTTCACTAAGATGAATCCTCCGGAATTCTATCGTTGTAAGGTCGAGGAAGATACTCAAGAGTTTATTGATGAGGTCTAAGAGGTGTTGACTATTATGGGTGTGACTCCGCTGGAAAAGGCAGAATTGGCCACTTATCAACTTAAGGGGGTTTCTCAAATTTTTCTTAACCAATGGAAGGAAGCAAGACCGGTAGATGTGGGTCCCCTAGAATGGGAAAGGTTCAAGTCCGCTTTTCTTAATAGGTTCTTTCCTCTTGAGATGAGGGAGGCAAAAGTGCTTGAGTTTATCAATCTCCGACAAGGAAATATGAGTGTGAAAGAATATGGTTTGAGGTTCACTCAATTGTCCAAGTATGCTCCTTCTATAGTTGTCGACTCTAGGGCAAGGATGAGCAAGTGATGTAAGGCTAAAAATATATATTTTTTAATCATTATTTGCCTCCCATTTAGTATTTTTATTTGTCCTTTCTGAGCATGAATTTTATGGACTGTGCTTAATAGTGCATTTTATTTGTAGGATTAAATTGGTGGAAAAATGAAGAACTTTGGATCTTAAACAAATTAAAGATGAAAGGTTGAAGAAGGAAATCAAACAAACATCTTAATGGATTAAATTCAATATAATCATATATACATATAAAAGAGAACCCTAGGCCTGCCTACGTGGTGCCACCACAAATCAGGATTCCCTTTTAATTTATTTATTTCCAAAACTAGCCTTACCCTTTCATGAAATGTTCTGAATTTTATGAAAAGTTGTGACTTTTATGAAAAGTTGTGACTTTTATGAAAAGTTGTGACTTTTATGAAAAGTTGTCTTTTATGAAAAGTTGTGACTTATATGAAAAGTATAGACTTTTATGAAAAATTGTGACTTTTATGAAGAGTGGTGTCTTTTATGAAAAGTTGTGACTTATATGAAAGGTTGTGACCTTTCCCAAGGGTTGTAACTTTTCCAAAATGTTGTGACGTTTTCGATAAGGCACAATAAGTATTTTTTACACTAACCTTTGTTGTCTATAAATAGAGGGATTTCCTCTCATTTTAAAACAACGAAAATTCTGAACTACTTCTTCTTTTTCTTCTTTTTCTTCTTCTTCTTCTTCTTCTTCTTCTTCTTCTTCTTCTCCTCCTCCTCCTTCTTCACAAAGAAATAGATAACTACACAATAAATTAATTTTTCATATTCAATATGAAGTAACGACAAATTCTCAAGTTTACTGCAAGTTGTAAATACTTTTGTTGAAGTAATAAATGTGTTTCTCGACACTGTGATTGGAATAGAAGTGTAGTTTCAAATTGAACTCCATCACTCTGGTATGTTGATTTTAAAAAAAAAGACCCAAACAAACTGAATAGCTTTGTGTAATATATTTCTCTTTCAAGTATATATAATAAGTTAAATTGTTGTCCAATATGATACATTCTCCCTTAAATTTTCTATTTTACTAATTACTTATGATACATTTAAATGAGAACTTTAAAATGATATTTGTAAAGCAAAAGTTAGAGCTAAACTTTTTACACGTTAGATTAGAATATTTGTTCACTTTTTTCAGCCTTTTAAAATTAATTAATCCCTTCACCAACTTTATTAGAAAATTTAATATCTCAGGTTGATGTTCATTTTATTCCCCAAAAATATCAAATAGTAACACTTCCCGAAAACAAAATGATAAATATAAAATTAAATTAAAGATGATTGATTGTAGGATAAATGTAAGATGTTATAATTATTGTTTCCCTTTACATTATTAATATTAGTTACTACGTAATCTTGTATGTAAGATAATATGGTGTTTTAGTTTTAATGACTGATAGGTTGTAAGTATTATTTTATAAATTCTGTGATATTAAATTTCCGCGCGAAGCGCGGATAATTTAACTAGTAATATATAATATATAAAGTACTGAAGATTGCAAATTACAATTTTCAAATTTGCGAATCAAGGTCACCTGATGCCATGTGTCAATGATTAAAGCAACAAGAGCGTGAAGCGGTTCGGTAGTGTAGTTCCACGCGGAAAACAAATTCTTTTTGGTTTCTGATTCCTAATTTAATATGAACTCAGTTATTTTACTTAGGATTTTTTATATCTATAAATAGTCCATAAAAATAATTATTTTGGGAAGACCATTGATAGGAGATGAATTTTTAGGGTTCTTTTCTTCTTCTTATTTAGTTAGACATTATTATAAGGTTTTAGTTTTTGGTCTTTGGATTTATTTTGCAAACTCTTAGTAATTTAATTTCCGGAAGTTGGTTTATACAATTTTCACTTTGAATTTCTATTCAAGATTTTGGGTTTCATCTATTCTAACTGTAAGTTCATGAATTCTTTTAACCTAATTATGAATTGTGAACTCTCAAGCATGAGTAGCTAAATCCACAACTATGGTTGTGGGAACCATGAGAAATTAACAAAGTATGAATAATAGTTAAGTAATTCTTGAATAGTGTTTATGCATGTATTGTTAATCCTTTCGTTTAGAAGTCTTTTTAACGGTTGCAAACGTTAGAACTCGCCTTGTTCTTACTTGCCTTACCAATGGGGTAAGGAATGAGAAAAGAATTAAACAACAGAGATTTATTTGAGGATGCTATATAATAGTGTAATTTCAATTGAAGTGAGGGTGAAAACTAAACTAAATTGATAAAATGATTTATCTGGGGTAAGTGTAAGGGTTAGTAAAGCATACACCAGTAGACGGACCAAGTCGTGTGGTGAAATTCCCTACTTGGAGGACCAATCACTTAGGGATACCCTACTTACCAACCTTGCATGTCAAACACTAGGATAGGATTACTATTTTTAGGATTACTGCGTTAAGAGATTGTGGGGAACACATATGCCCTAGTTTCCATCTAATATTGATATCTCATATCGTGAATCTTGCTTACTTGTTACTTAATCATCCAAATCAACAATCTGTTACTTTAGTTACAAAACCCCCCTTTTTTACTTTTCTCGGAAATAATTTGACTAAACGGAGATAAGAGTGAGTTAAGTTTAAGTCTGAACCATATTCCTCGTGGGATCGACCCCAACCTTCAAGTTGGGTTCTTTATTTGTCAACGACCGCTTATATTTCTTTTGGGAAGTTTAACTTGGGCGATATCAAATTTTGGCGCCGGTGCCGGGGAATACGGTTTTTAGAATAAACTAACTACATTGTTGAACTTTAGTCAAGTATTTTCTGATTTCACGTTTTTGTTTTCTACACATTTCAACTCTAGTGTATGCCAAGTACACGGAGTTGAGGCTTACCCTTGACTCCCTATGATCCTAAATTGAGAAAAACATTGAGGAAAATGGCTAATCAAGGGGTACACAATAATCCAATTGGAGAGGGTCAAGGAGATGGAACCGGATTTCAACCTCCTGGAGTTGTTAATGTGCCTGCTCAGGTTGAAGGTGGTTGTCTGATAGAGGAATGGGATCTTAGTGAAGTCTGAGTAACTAAGGTGTCTATGTCGTGCCACGACTTTAAATTAGGCGCTTATTGGGAGGCAACCCAATTAGTAGTGTAACTTCTTATTTTATTAGTGTAATTTTTTTCATTTGGTCTTGTTTTTTATTTTATAGTTTAGGGGAAGTCTGAGTACCCAAAAGTTTGAAGCGAAGGAGCACGTTTGAGCTTAAGTTTGGGGTGCGTATGACACTTGATGAAAATAAAGAGAACATGCTACTAGCTAGGTCTAGAGGCCTCAGGGAGTTTGTTCTAACCCTTGTTTTAAATTTTATTTGATGCTTTGGGGACATAGCATCTTTTAAGTATGGGGGTGAGGAATGAATTCCTAGTTTTTACTATTTTATTGAGTCTTTTCTTTTTTAGGATGGGTTCCTTGGCTTTTGTTTTCGGTTCTTTTCCTGAGGATAGTCCCTTTGAACCGAGTGTCTTTTATTTTTTTAGGAATAAGTTTTCTTTTGATTTTATTTTGTTGAGAGAAAAGAAAAGACCCTTTTGAGTGGTGTGATACTTTCTATTTAGGCTTAATTTTTGAGTTGTACTTTCTTGTGAATGCTTGATTGATAGGAAATTGTAGACTCTTTATCACCTAAGCTCATGGTTGTGACTTTGTATATAGCTTATTTTATTATTTATATTGTTATGATCATGTCTCTCTTAGAAGTGGAATTGATCCATCTTGATTGATACTTGTGCCATGCGTGGTGAGATTTTGTTTATTCCATGTTTTGCATCTTAGAACTTGCCCTGCATGTTATTGAAGCGAAATAAAAAGTGTTGCTTTGTTTAGGAGATGATAATAGGCTTTCTTTGATTTGTCTAGTAAATTTTAGCCTTTTCAGATATTATATCACTAGTTAACCCTTTTGAGCCTTTTAGCCTAAATTTTTCTTGAAAACCACATTATCGAGCCGAATCCCTTTTTATTGATACCATAATTCTATTTGAGCCAAAAAGAAATCCTTAATTCACTATGTAAGAAGAAAAATGAGAACAATGGTAGAAGTAGAAAGGGGTGGAAATGCTTGGTTTGTAGCTAACGAAAAGAGAAGAGGTAAAAGATAAGATAGCCCATGATTGAGATCCACACATCTCATGAAAAGTTGTAAAACTCTGTGTTGTCCCTAGTCCTTCCTTGGACATTGTGCACTTTAACTCGGGCTGAAAGCCTAAGTTGAGGGTGGCTACTTCAGAAGTTACCTTGATGATGGCCTTGGTCCTTCTAAGGACATCGTGCACCTTAACGCATGTAAAATACGTAAGTTGAGGGTGGCTATTATGAAGGAAAACTAGAAAAATAAAAAAATAAAATTATTGAAGCATTCTTGAGATGTTGAGCATTACTTGTGAAATAATTATTGAAAAGAAGGCTGAAAATAAAGAAAAGAAAATAATGGGTGATGAAGTCTAAAATTGCAAAGTACCTAAGGAAGTGTGAGTCACTATTATATAGTTTTCCTACCCGTCCCCTATCCTACATTACAATCCGTTAAAATCCTATTTGATTTTATGCAATCATGTTTAATTAGTGGAGATGTACATAATGGGCAAGCCTATGGTTCTTTGTGCATACATGTGAATTTTATTTGTGAGTGTGAGAGTTGTTCTTGATATAAAGTCCTTAATTTATATTCAATCTTTTGAATTGAGAGTGTGGACTATTTATTTTTGTGAGGGCACTTGTTTAATGATAGATAGGTTATTTTATTAGCTTTCTTTGATGAGAGTAGGTGAGCATGCTTAAATTTGATGATTTCAAATTCCTTCCTTGAGGTTAGGAGGTTAGAGGTTTGTTGTTTATTTGGATGTCTTGCATAATGATTGAGAAGTCTACTTGATGTTTTGAAATTGGTATATGGCCTAATTGTTTGTATTAACCAAAGTGATGACATTGCTAGTATGATTTTTTGAGATAACCTTTAATGCTTGCTCGAGGACGAGCAAAAGTTTAAGTGTGGAGTGTTGATTTGAGGCTAAAAATATATATTTTATTCATTATTTTCCTCCCATTTAGTAATTTTATTTGTCATTTTTGAGCATGAATTTTATGAATTGTGCTTAATTGTGCATTATATTTGTAGGATTAAATTGGTGGAAAAACGAAGAAGTTTGAAGCTAAAATGAATTAAAGATGAAAGGTTCAAGAAGTAAATCAAGAAGACAGCTTAATGGATTAAATTCAATATAATAATATATAATATATAAAGTACTGAAGATCGCAAATTGCAATTTTCAAATTTGCGAATCAAGGTCACCTGCTGCCACGTGTCAATGATGAAGGCAACAAGAGCGTGAGGCGGTTCGGCAGAGCAGTTCCACGCGGAAAATAATTTTTTTTTGGTTTTGGATTCCTAATTTAATTTGGACTCAGTTATTTTATTTAGGATTTTTTATATCTATAAATAGTGCATAGAAATAATTATTTTGGGCATTGATAGGAGATAATTTTTAAGGTTCTTTCTTCTTCTTATTTAGTTAGACATTATTGTAAGGTTTTAGTTTTTGGTCTTTGGGATTGTTTTGCAAACTCTTAGCAATTTATTTTCCGGAAGTTGGTTTATCCAATTTTCACTTTGAATTTCTATTCAAGATTTTGGGTTTCATCTATTCTAACTGTAAGTTCAAGAATTCTTTTAACCTAATAATGAATTGTGAACTCTCAAGAATGAGTCGCTAAATCCACAACTAGGATTGTGGGAACCATGAGCAATTTTAAAAGTATGAATAATAGTTAAGTAATTCTTGAATAGTGTTTATGCATGTATTGTTAATCCTTTCGTTTAGAAGTATTTTTAATGGTTGCAAACGTTAGAACCGCCTTGTTCCTACTTGCCTTACCAAGGGGGTAAAGAATGAGAAAAGGATTAAACAACAGAGATTTATTTGAGGATGCTATATAATAGTGTAATTTCAATTGAAGTGAGGGTGAAAACTAAACTAAATTGATAAAATGATTTATCTGGGGTAAGTGTAAGGGTTAGTAAAGCATACACCAGTAGACGGACCAAGTTGCGTGGTGAAATTCCCTACTTGGAGGACCAATTACTTAGGGATACCTAACTTACCAACCTTGCATGTCAAACACTTGCATAGGATTACTATTATTAGGATTACTACGTTATGAGCTCGTGGGGAACACATATGCCCTAGTTTACATCTAATATTGATATCTCAAACCGTGAATCTTGCTTACTTGTTACTTAATCATTCAAATCAACAATTTGTTACTTAAGTTACAAAACCCCCCATTTTTAGTTTTCTTGGAAATAGTTTGACTAAACGGAGATAAAAGTGAGTTAAGTTTAAGTCTGAATCATATTTCTCGTGGGATCGACCCAAACCTATAAGTTGGGTTCTATATTTTGCAACGACCGCTTATACTTCTTTTGGGAAGTTTAATTTAGGCGATATCAGCAAGTTCGTTTCGAGTATGTCTTAATTGGTAATGAAAGAGTATCGTACAACTATGCTTGTCCATGACATGGATATTTCTCGTCTCATGGTTCATGCTCAACAGATTGAAGAGGAGAAACTTAAGGAAAGATCTAGGGAGAACAAGAGGTCGTCTAGAACCGGTGATGGTAATTTCTCCCATGCTAGGTCTGATGGACGTAGTCGTCCTAGATATCGACAAAGGTGTTTCGGATATGGTTCCTCTATTGCTCCTAAGTTCAACAAAGAGAGGGTGTCTCACCCTAAGCCTCAAGGAGGTAGAAATGGGTCTTCTTTGCCTAATTGTGCCAAGTGTGGAAGAAATCATGAATGTAAATGCCAAGCGGGTTCCAATGCTTGTTTTGGTTGTGGTAAGATGGACCACAAGATAAGGAATTGTCCTTCAGTTGCTAAGAATGAGGGAGATAGTCATCGTAGGGCTCAACCCTATCCTTTATCTGGTCCATGTGGTTCGGGTACTAATTCTTCCAAGAAAAATAGGTTCTATGCACTTCAAACTCGTGGTGAACAAGAGGGTTCTCCTGATGTGGTTACTGGTATGTTGAAAGTATTGCAACTTGATGTTTATGCTCTACTTGATCCCGGTAATACCTTGTCTTTTGTGACGCCATATCTGGCTATGAGATTTGATATGCTTCCTGATGTGTTATTAGATCCTTTTTTTGTCTCTACTCCTATTGGGGATTCTGTGTTGATTGAGAGGGTCAATAAAAAGTGTCTCGTCTCCTTATCCCATAGAGTTACTCTTGTTGATTTGGTAGAGCGTGATATGCTACATTTTGATGTTATTCTTGGTATGGATTGACTGCACTCTTGTTATACTTCTATTGATTGTAGAACCCGTGTAGTTAAATTTCAGTTTCTGAATGAGCCATTCCTAGAGTGGAAGGGGGAAAATTCTATGCGAAAGTTTGGTTTATTTCTTTCCTTAAGGTTAGGAGGATGATTTCTAAGGGTTGCATGTACCATCTAGTTAGGGTGAAGGATATAGATTCTAAAACCCCTAGTCTTGAGTCAGTCCCCGTTGTTAATGAGTTTCCTGAAGTGTTCCCAGATGATCTACCCGGTATTCCTCCCGAAAGTGAAATACATTTTTGTATTAACCTTCTTCCAAATACGCAGCCTATTTCTATTCCTCCTTACCAAATGGCTCTGTTAGAACTTAAGGAATTAAAGGGACAATTGAAAGACTTGTTGCATAAGGGTTGCATCCGACCGAGTATCTCTCCATGGGGTGCTCTAGTTTTGTTTGTTAAGAAGAAAGACGGTTCACTCTGAATGTTATTTACTATCGGCAATTGAACAAGGTGACCATTAAGAATAAGTATCCTCTTCCAAGAATAGATGATTTGTTTGACCAACTCCAAGGAGCGAGTTACTTCTCCAAGATTGACCTTAGGTCGGGTTATCACCAATTGAGGGTGAAGAATGATGACATTCTGAAGACGGCTTTTAGAACCCAGTAATGTCATTATGAGTTTTTGGTGATGTCGTTCGGTTTGACTAATTCTCTGGCGGCATTTATGGATTCGATTAATAGGGTGTTTAAACAATACCTTATATGTTCGTAATTTTGTTCATTAATGATATATTGATTTATTCAAGAAGTGACAATGAGCATATTGATCGTTTGAGGATTGTGTTGCAAATTCTCAAGGACCAACAACTATTTGCGAAGTTTAGAAAATATTAGTTTTGGCTAAGGTCCTGTCACGCCCCGAGGCTACCCCCTTGACGTAATACGGGACCTAGGATCACAAGTGACCCCAAGCTAACCCTGTGTTTGGCATATCATAAGCATACTGAGAATAACTGAATAATATATGTATTATGAAGAAGCTAAAACAATGGTTAACTTAAAATGGGGAAAAACCCAACTAGTCAGAATATATAAAACATACTAAGAGTTTAGTGACAACTGAAAGATAAACTTATCAACTCAAGTTGAATCTACTACTATGTCTGAAAAGCCTCTAACTTAGTTGAGTTACTGGGACATGCCTCTCAGCTAACTCTAACAAAAATGAAAACTGAATATAACGACCAAGATGAAAAGCATGTCTATTACCCTTGAAGTATGAGGAATCACCACTTAAGCTACTGAATGCGGACCGAGAATCGATCTAAGCGTGATCTGGATGCTGAGTACCTGAACCTACATCATTAAAGAATGTAACACAGAGTATGCGTCAGTACTTGGAATGTACTGAGCTTGCAGGATATAGATTCTAAGTTGAACAAATATATATAAGCTGAACAAAGAATAATTGAGCAATGACATAAACTGAGTAAGAATGTAAATATTGAAACATAACTGAAAAGCAAAGTTGAATGCAATGACCAAGTACTAATCATGAAAACAACATGCTGAACTGAATGTTGAAGTATATACTGAAAACCTAGTCAAATGCTCTAAGAGTCTGACTGTGGGAGTTACTATTAACCGACATAAACCACGTGAGCTAAACCTTGAGTCCGATGTATACGCCTTATCGAGAGGACCCAATATACCTTGCCAGGGATACAAAGGTATAACTGACGTGATTACTAAATCGGATGCCCAACAGAGGGGACTTATAATCTTACGCGGGTACGTAGTTCTAGGACTATGAGGGTACGCTGAACCCTAGTTCAACTCGATGCTAAGTCTACTCCCATCTGAATATGTATATGACACAAATGTAACTAAAATACTGAATAGCTCAAAATAGTGACATGCAATCTAAGAATGCAACATTTATCTACTGATAATTTGACATTCAAAATATGAAGCATAATTATCTCTTTAACTGACCTAGCAAGTATAATTCATGAACTAAGATAATTTATACAAACGAGGGTTCTGTGTTTCATACAAGGAATCAAGCAAACTTTCCAAGAAACAAGCTATTTCGATTTAGGTTACTACAACAACTAAATCACAGTAAATATCCAAGGTTTTAGAAACCCTAGATCTAAACAAGATATGGATAATCAAGGAACTGACTGAATTCTAGGGACCTAGTAGATGAAAGGAACAAACTAGTGAAATCCGACATACCTGGTGACGAAATCTACGGATAAATCCTTTGATTTTGGGGCTAAAACTTGAAGAAAACCTGTTGCGTGTTCTTGAGAGGGCTAGTCGACTTTCGTCTTCTTTTTTCTCTAATTTCGATGATTTTTGGAGAATAAAGGATTTAGATAGGTTCTGACTAGATTATTAGGCTTAAACTAAGTAAAACGATGTAGTTTAGGTATTAAGCGACGTAGTTTAAATGCCCAATGCATACGGGAAAAGACCAAATCGACCCTGACTTGAAAGCTGATGAAGGTCATCCACGAGGCCACTGACGGACCGTCAAAGGGACCACGGACCGTCAAGTGGGTCGTGGTTCTTGGCCAGTGCTTACTGGTTCCTAGACCTCCCAGCCACGTTCCACTTCACGGATCGTGTGAAGGACAACGGACCGTTATGGCCACCGTGGTTCTTCACTTGGGCTAGGGGGTCTGTTGGTTTTGGTTAACAAGCCACCCCACGGCCCGTGTGGGGATCCACAGCCCGTGGAGGGCTCCGTAGTCTAGCATTTCTAGAAGGGTGTGAATGATAAACGCTTAACTACACCTCATCCAATACTAGGTCTAGGCAATTGTAATCTAGTATACAACTCAACGAAGAGTTGGGGTCGAACCCACAGGGAGCGGTACAAGTTCGAATCCAGTTACGAAGTTATAAATGTGGTCTAATCGGTTATAGGAATAAAAACTATCGAAAACATTTAGATAATTCGAAAGGGGTGACACAAATGTCAGATGGGGGAAATGGTTTGTCAATTAACAACTAAAACAATTTTGAAAAGAGGGGAAACATTAAGTAGAGAGGCATTCTTGGGGAAGTGATCGATTATAGGATAATTTCTCTATATGGGTAATTATAATTTACTAACAATTGCTAAATCTCAGTGGGTAGTCTAGACTATAGATGCAATAGCTTTCTCTCGAGCAACTATTACGATTCAAGTGAGTTCTCTCGAACCTCGACAAATTTAATACTACAAACAGCCTAAAACATTAATCTATCTACTCTCTTGAGCTAGTTAGGTAGAATCAAGTTTAGGATTCATTCTCTCGAGCTAAACCCACATCAACTCAATAACTACAATCATCAATCGAAAACCTTAGCTCTAAACCTCTTTCTCAAGCAAGCCCAGAACACTAAATTAGAATTGCATTGGCAACTACAATTCATAGATTAATACACAGCTATCAATTAAACCAACTTCAATTAAGCATTTAACTAAGTAAACAACAATACCCATAAGCTAATTTAAACCAATAATCACATGATCACACCCCAACAATTGGGGTTTTAGCCACACATCATAAAAAGGAAGAAACAATTACCAATTATGTTAGCCATGAACTGGGTAATGGTTCCCAAATCTCTAAAATGCTTCAAATCAACTTAATTCAATAACACAATTGAAAATTCCTCAAAACCAAGTTTCAAAAGCTCTAAGTTTTACAATGGAAAACTCAGGAAAAGCTGGATAAGACTCGACTTGAGATTCCACAATGCTTCCCCTATTTTCTGCTTATCAAATTTCAATTTATAGTTTCCAAAATTTTGGCCTTTAAGACGATTAGGCGAAGTAATTCGAGCATTGCCGACCTAGTCAGCCACGCGCCATTTTCTCCATTACATCGCTGGTTTGCCTTGGCTCTTTATCCTCAGGATTCTGTGACTTTAGGCGATCTGGATCGAGGTCGCCGATCCATTCGACAGTCCACCGACTATCCATTTCCATCACCAAGTAGGTTCTTCCCCAGGGCTAGCATGCTGGAACTTTAGGTGAGCTAATGAGCCACTCTGCGGCTCGCCGAGTGATCTTGGCGATCACCAGGATTGCCTTTCTTCAACTTCTTTAGATTTTTTGCTCTTTTTTGCCCAGTAATGTCCTTGCCTTGCTCCTTAGCCTTCATTGGTGCAAATAGACACTATAACATTAGTTTAGAACATAAATTAGGAGTTGAGGACAATAAAACAATGAAAACAAAGCCCTAAATGAGTCGAAATCTCAGACTCATCAACACCCCTAACTGAAACTTTTGCTTGTCCTCAAGTAAAACTCAAGATCAATCAGTTCAACATGGATGTCTACAAATAGTGCTACTCAAGACTCAACACAAATGCACCAAGAGGTTCAAACTACACATCCAACATTCAATTGTGCCCTCTAAGTTTCAAATTGTGACTAACCATTATCAAATAGACTCAAGCTCACAATGCTTGCCTCAAATGCAAGTTCAAGCCCAACAAATGTATTCAAATGTCCACACACCAAGAATGATTCAATGCTCACAAAAAAATTATCAAATATTTATAATCTCGGAATCAAATACAACTCTCACACTGACAAAGATGAACACATGCATGAGTCAACCCATAGGCTTGCCCTTATTTTCCAATCAACATTATTTTCAGCTCACTCAAAATAATTAAGGTCTTTTCAAGGCTTCTAACGGAGCTGAGTGTAAAGGTATTATCATTTTGGCTTAGTGGCTTCTACCTTCATTAAACATGGCATGAAAATCACTTTTTTCTCCTTCTTTTTCACATTCAAACATGTTCACAATCCACCCTATTATTCAACTAAGCATGACTCATTGGATACCCCATTTATTTTTCTCCCTTCACAAACTTTATTTCTTTTTCAGTCATTTTCCATTTTCACCTTTTTCTTTTCTTTCGCTTTTTTTTATACATAGAGGGGTTCCATCTTTTTCCAACCATTGTTTCAAAGGGGGATTTGTCACACTTCTTGACTTTCCTTCTTTTTCACCACACCCCTAACTTAGGCTTTTGGCCTAAGTTGGCTATTCAACGAACCAATATTTCATGAAGGTTATATGTGATGGGATAAAGAGGTCAAAGTTGTTCAAGTTTCTTCCAAAGAAAAGGATAGCCTCAAATGGTGTCAAGCAAGGTTCACACTTCTCACAAGGTGGCCACAAAGAGCTATACTATCAATTTGGTTCACTCTTCACAACTTTTGCCTAAGATCATTTCAATCGCTTGCTTCAATCAATCAATTGGACTAACGGGGCAAGTTCTAGGAGTCATCAAGCACAATATTCAAGACAATCGCACCACACATGGAATTTGACACAATTATCAAACAAGACTTTACACTTTCTAGCTAGCGTGCAATGATCATCACAACAGTTTGACTAGACAACCGGCTGGTCACAACAAGATGCTAGGAGTTCACATATGACCTATGTAACTTAGTTTTCCTCATCGTAGCCGCACATTCATATCGTTCAATTGAGATCATTATTCAAGTCATCAGTATTGACCACAACCGACACTTGAAAATGCAAGAGAACAACCATAATCAAACACTGCATATTTTAAAAATCAGTTCAAAACCATTTGCAATTCAAAACAACGAACTAGCACAATGGATCAAAACCATATATATATAAAACACAAGATGATCCAACATTCACAAAACCAAAATAGAAAACATCCATAAAAAACAACCCAAAAGAGGTAGGTATAGAAATACCTCACCCCGTCAAACTAATCTAGTAGTTGTCCTCAAATGTAAAGAAATGCTAAAATAGTCTAAAAAGTAACATAAATGGAGTGAAGAGAATCATCCTGCCAGGCTAAGTCTGGGGTGAAGTATGCATGTCTGTAACTCCATCTGTCGGGGCATCAGTGCCCGACTCATCAACATCCTTGGCTCCACTAGAGCCCACCATCGATGTCTCTTTGAGTGATGCCTAGACAACACTCTCAACCATGGCTCCCTCAAGGTCCGCCAAATCATCATATAAGACATCATCTCTAACACCGAGCCCCTCCTCATCAGTCTCTGCTTCAGACTCAGCATCTGCATTATCAGCCCTAGCAACATCTCCGGTCGTAGTAGCTGGAGGAACCTCAGCACTAGCAGGAATATCTGTGCTCGGGATGTCGAGAATCTCAACTGTGCCGAACAACATCAACCAATCTGTGGAGTTCAGCTAGTCCAAATCCCTCTGCAGCCCAATAACATTGGCCTTCAAGGACGTCAAAATAGCAGAATCACCTCGGCCCTGCTCACAAGCATCAACCCACACCGTAAGGGCATCTAGAGCTAACATGTGGCTATCAATCAATTCTCGATTCTCTCTCATCTCAGCCCTAATAGGAGCTAAGGCAGCAGCAATAGCCGGCTCTATCAGCCCAGGCACAACGGCCTCTACCGGAGAGGCACACACATCAGCAGAATGAGCCAGATGGCCCATTTTATATAACATAGCCTGGGTGATAGGGGTCGGGAGGTAGCAGCCACAGTAGAAGAAGAGGGAGAGGGTGCATCAATAGAACTAGGAGGTGCAGAAATGGAAGGACCAGAGGTACTTGTAGGATCACTGGCCTGAGGGGGTAGTATCGCCTCGGTCGGCAACATGTCAACTTCAACTATCAGGGACGTATCCAACAGTGCAACTCTTCTCCTATCAGCCTCATCCCTCAAATATTCGGCCTCTATAGGTCGGATGTCAGTAGAAGAGATAGGTGTCACCTCCACATCCATCTTCTCAACCATGGGAACACGGGCCAGTCGGCTAGCTTAGTGATCAATACGGGGAAATGAAGGGTGGTCTGGCTTTGCTTGTCCCTCATGGCCATATCTTGCTCAATGAGTAGCACAAAATTCAACCTCTGTCAATCCATAAACGACCATAGACAGGTAGCCTTCGGATGTCGGAGGATTGACTAATTCTGTGAAGGCATGATGGTGTTGCTAATGAACCTGAACTAGTATTTGGCAGCAACGTTCAGGTCATTCTTCTCAATCGGTGCACCTTCCTAGATCCACCTCGGAGTAACATCAGATAGGAGGGGTGCCAACCAAACCTTTAGATCCTCTAGGGTCTAGTTCTTGATCAAGTCGGGGTAATCATGCATGAAATCCCGTGAACACCCGAGTACCCTATTTATCTCCGTGTTGCTACATTTGACCTTCTTCCCTCGGACAACAACGAAGTCAACTGGCTTGAAGGCACTTGCCTTCTTCTTCCCCTTCGGCACCAACTTTCCGTATGCCGCATAAATCTCCCGGACCCAAGTAGGGATGTAAGGGCCTCGATTTTAGTAAAGACTTCAAATTTGTGGAACTTCAAAGTGTTCCATACCTCAAGATACCTGTCCACCACACCATCGGTAGACAACCGTTTCTCTTTAAAAATGGTCCTCGAACCCTCGGCGTTTATTCTGTTGAGTGACTGGGGAGGACCCTAAACTTGTGGGGCATATACCGCTGTCTGCTCTGGAGCTAGAGCTGGAGGAGGCGTAGGAGGAACTGGGATCCTAGACGGATCATGCATAGCCTTGGAGCGTAGCTCTGCTCTCCTAGCCTATAGGAGTTGCCATTTTCTGGATAAAAAATGGATGCCGGAGAACTGTCCTCATACTGACCCTCACTGCCGGAAGGAGTGAGGTATGAAGACTACATACCCTCACTATCGGAGCTCTCCTCCGCAGATTTCAGCTGCACAGGGCCCTTGCCCTTGCCCTTCCCCCCTCTATGAGGAAGTTTAGTAGTCGGGGCCCGGGAGGCAGCAGCCTTCTTATTGATTACTATTCCACGTGCCCTCGTTCAGGGCAGTTGATTCCTTCCTGCTATTTTGGATCTAGCTATTTCTGCAACATAAAACAACACACGTTAGATTCAATTCATAGAAAATGCAAAGTATGAAAAACTGCACAGAAAGACTCGTTGAACCGTTGGGCGAGTCGCTGAACCCGTTTGGAAAACCAAGTCAGGCTCACCAAAAATTCCAGAGTAAAATCACTCTAAAATAAAAGCAGGTCAGCGATGTCCAGGGCCAATCAATGGATCGCCGACACCATTCAGCGAACTAGAAGTAGTTCACCAAAAGTTACAGAATAATTTTAGGAATTACGGGCGCAGAAGGGCGATCAGAAGTTGTTCGCCGAAAGTTACAGAACTCAAACTCACAAAATAGAGAATTAAAGGGCGATCTAGGGGACGTTAGGCGAACCGCTGAACAACTCGGCGAGCTCGACCCAGCTCGCCGAGTAATCCAACCTACCTTATTTGTACCGTGAACTTCAAAATCTAACCCACAGCCCACGAAAACAAAATTAAACTATCATTTCATACAATTAAATAAAGACCCATAAGACCCATGCCCACGGGGTACTGAGACTTCCCCCGATTTTGCCAAAATTGGCCAATTGACGTCTTTTGTCCTTAAGATTAACGTCAACCACTTTATCATTGGGCAAAATTCGACGATTATCATAATTTGGGGTTACTCAGACTTCACCCCTCTAGACCCACAACAATTTCAACACAACCCAACAATTTCAACATTCATAGACACATGACTTCACTTTCTAAGGCCAATTAATTACGATTTCAACTAAATACGGGCAAATAAACCATCACACGATAAACAAAGCAACACCAAGCACAAATAACAACTACAAAATGATCATGCATTTGATTACAACCAATAGTAAAGTGGGGTTCGGGAAACCAACCTTGTATGCCGGATATTTGAAATGCTAGGCAAGCAAAGAATCCAAAAATCCTCCCCGAGACGTAAATCCCACACAAAAAGTAATAAAATGCAATACGAAAGCAAGTAAAAGTGGGTGTGAAATTTCAGAAGTCGAAAAGTATGAAAATGAAAAGATTTTGAATTTAAAAAGATTTGGTCTTTAAAACTTTTAAGTTCGCGCGTCAATCGGCGACCACGACTTACCTCACTGACCCACACGGTGATGCACCGAGTGGTACTTTTGCCCGCCGAGTTTTTCAAGACTCCTAGAAAACTAGGTGGTTCCAATGGCGATCCAAGTCGGGCTTGCCGACCTGTTCGGTGAGTCGCCGACCGTATCTTTGTCTCGCCTGACGGCCATTTTCCCAAAATTTCACCTTTTCAACCTGCACATTCAACACTTGTTATTCAAACAACAACATTAAAATCTTAAACACTTGGGTTGCCTCCCAAGAAGTGCCTTATTTAACGTCGTGGCACGACGTGGATACACTTTTCAAGGTTCATTTTTTCGGTTAGCCAAGGTATCACTTGGTAGAACCCCTTTTGGCATTGGTTTCAAATAAGATAAGATTTGACCCATTTGCGTTTCCAATTGTTTGACGGACACTAAGTGAGAGGTGACCGTCTGATTGAGTGTGGAGACGTCCTCTTTCATTTTTTTAAGCACCTTGTCCGACCTTTCAACTTTATTGAGAATGCATGCAAGCATAAATTTCTTCGGGTCAGCCCTTTGCTCCTTTGGCTTTTGACGTTCATGGGGTGGAACGTATCTTTCCTTTTAACCATCCCGTTCCTTCCAATTAGCCCTACGATCACACCATTCTCTGTCACGGTCTCTCCATCCATCATCCCTTTCTCTATTCCAACCTGGATTCCCCCCGGCCTTGGATAGATCAGACGCAAACCTCCTCCTTGATTTGCAAGAAAATTCACTTCCTCATTATATAGAGCATCAAAGTATGCCTCCTAAGGGTTTACTCCACTAACACCAACATCATTTACACTTTTCAACCCACTACCCATCACATTTTTTGATAAATTATCCTGTTGGGTCATCATTTTGACCATATTTTTGTCTCGCTCATGGTCCTTCTCGATCTGCTCTTTTGTCATCCTAAAAGTTAGAGAAGACATATGGTCCTTGCGAGTGTACCATGCTCTGTTAATTTTGGTCATCCCATCAAGGAGATTAGATGCTATTTCGAAAGGTTGTTGCATTATACCTCCTTGGACAAGTCGATCAGCCACGCCTTTGTTCACCTAGTTTAGACTCCGGTAGAAGTGTTGTAACAACACATTGTTTTGGAGTTCGTGAGTCGTACATTGGAGTAACAACTTCTGAAATCTTAGCCACGTCTCATGGATTAGCTCACCCTCAAAACGTTTGAAGCCCTGAATATTGTCTCTCAATGACATCATCTTTGAAGGAGGAAAGAACTTTACGTAGAAAGCCTCAGTAAGTTAAGCCCAAGTGGTAATGGAATCCCTCGATAGATCAGCTAACCATTTGGTAGCTTCCCCCATAACGAGAAAGGGAACAACCGAAGACGGGATGATTCTTGTGAGATGTTTTTGAACGAAAATAGAGCACATACGTCCACAAAGTTCCGAATATGATCTTGGGGATCCTCATGAGCTAGCCCTTCATATAATCCTTTCATTTGCAAGAGTTGCAACATTGTGCTAGTCACATGGAAGACAACATTCCCCTCAACAAAAGGTAAACGTATAAGACCTACGCCACCCAATTGAATTGGGTCATTGACATCATTCAGATTTCTGACATCATCTTGATGGCCAAGTTGGCTACCGTTACCTTCGTTCACACTCATCTCGTCCTCTGTTCAAACAAAAAAAACAACAAACACAAGACAAGGTAAGTTGATTCAACTACAACACAAGAAGATCACAATCTAAACTTCAATAAGAGAATTCTAAACACCACTCCCCGATAGCGGTGCCCTTTTTTATAAACGCTCAACTACACCTCATCCAATACAAGGTGCAGGCGATCGTAATCTAGTATAAAACCCAACGAAGAGTTGGGGTCGAACCCACATGGAGGGTACAAGTTCAAATTCAGTTACGAAGTTATAAATGTGGTCTAATTGGTAATAGGAATAAAAATTATTGAAAATATTTAGATAAATTGAAAGGGGTGACACAAATGTCAGATGGGGGAGATGGTTTGTCAATTAACAACTAAAACAATTTCGAAAACAGGGGAAACAATAAGTAGAGAGGAATTCTTAGGGATCTGATCGATTATAGACTAATATTACTATATGGGTAATTGTAATTTACTAAAAATTGCTAAATCTCAATGGGTAAGCTAAACTATTGATGCAACAACTTTTTCTCGAACAACTATTACGATTCAAGTGAGTTCTGTCGAACCTCGACAAGCTTAACACTACAAACAGCCCAAAACATTAATCTATCTACTCTCTCGAGCTAGATAGGTAGAATCAAGTTTAGGATTCACTCTCTCGAGCTGAACCCACAACAACTCAATAACTACAATCATCACTCGAAAACCTTAGCTCTAAACCTCTTTCTCAAGGAACCCAGAACAGTAAATTAGAATTGCATTGACAACTACAATTCATAGATTAATACACATCTATCAATTAAGCCCACTTCAATTAAGAATTTAAATCAGTAAACAACAATACCCATAAGATAATTTAAACCAATAATCACATGATCACACCCCAAGATTTGGGGTTTTAGCCACGCATCATAAAAAGGAAGAAACAATTACCAATTATGTTAGCCATGAACTCAGTAATGGTTCCTAAATCTCTACAATGCTTCAAGTGAACTTAATTCAAAAACCTAATTGAAAATTCCTCAAAACAAATTCTAAAAAGCTCTAAGTTCTACAATAGAAAACTCAGGAAAACCTGGATAAGACTCGACTTGAGATTCCACAATGCTTCCCCTATTTTCTTCTTTTCAAATTCCAATTTATAGTTTCCCAAAATTTGGCCTTTAGGACTATTAGGCAAAGTAAGTCGATCATCGTCGACCAAATCGGCGATGCGCCCTTTGCTCCATTCCATCGCTGGTTTGCCTTGGCTCTTTATCCTCAGGGTGACTTTAGGCGATCAGGATCGAGGTCGCCGATCCGTTCGGTGGTCCGCCAATAGTCCATTTCCATCGCCAAGTAGGTTCGTCCCCAGGGCTGGCATGATGGAACTTTAGGCGAGCTAAAGAGCGACTCGGCGGCTTGCCTAGTGGTTTGGCGATCACAAGGATTGCCTTTCTTCAACTTCTTCAACTTTTTTTTTTGCCTGGTAAATTCCTTGCCTTGTTCCTTAGCCTTCTATGCTGCAAATCAACACTTTAACATTAGCTTAGAGCATAAATTAGGCATTGAGGACAATAAAATTATGAAAACAAAGCCCTAAATGAGATGAAATCTCAGACTCATCAGTCAACGATGATGAGGGTGACAACTCGTGGTCCTGTTCACCCCTTCGTGGTTCACCTTTTGCGGTTGTTTAGTCTTAGTTTGATTTTTGAGGTGTTACAATATCTCCTCCTTGGGAACATTCATCCTCGAATGGAGTCTAAACAAGCTGAGTATGGAGGGAAGGAGGTGACATCCCTACCACTAAGTACTAGAAACTGATATGTAACTGAATTAAGTTCCAAGAACATGCATATATGCTTAAATGCAAGCACAACTGAAGGAACAAGATACTGAGACTGAATTTACGCAAGAGTAAAATGAGAGATGAGATATGAACTATTACCTGAAACTGAAATGGAATCGGAAGGAAATAGGTGAGGATACATGGCCTTCGTTGCTGCTTCTGGTTCCAAAGTAGCTCCCTCTATGAACTGACTCCTCCACAAAACCTTCACTGAAGAGACTTCCTTATTTCTCAACCTACGAACCTCACAATCAAGAATCTCAACTAGCACCTCTTCATACATGAGACTATTGTTGCGCCAAAATTGCACACACAAGTGTACGTGGTCATTCAAGTATTAAAGTAACTCTTATTAAGAGCCGGGTATCGTACCCACAGAGACTTACGATTAGAATGATTTGATTTTTTCAATACTTCCAAATAAACACAAGTGTTATTAAGGTGAAAAGAGTGATTGATTTTATAATCTAAAATTTCAATAAAAACTAAACAAACGTTATTCAATTTCTAAGGGTTCAAAAATGATTGGGTAAAGTCCAGAGCTGTAGCTTTTATTAGGAATCGTGCAGATTATCTTGTTAAACATATATTCATCAACTATTGATTCAATGATCATAGGGTTAAATATATGATTATGGTTTCCCGATATCTAATCACCTACGATAAATTGCAACCAAACTACATCGTTGAGCGGGGATAGGCTGGACCATTTATCGAGCATTACGATTTCTTCTTGTATAATGACCAAGCAAGGTTTCTAGGTATATCTCTATACTAGATACAAATTTACTCTAAATCTTAAGAGAAAATCATGCTCCTAATGCCCCACGTTATATTATTTTATTCCTCTCCCAAGTTCAATTCAGACAATATATTTATTTCAATGGTGATCAGGCATGAAATACTTAAAACAAGAACATAAGAGAGATTCATATTATAGTTAATGTCAATCCATAAAACTTCAAGAATTTACAGTCATCCTGTACCCACAGCCCTAGAACTAGGGAAATTAGCTACTTCTAATAGGAAATTCGATTAAGCAAAGTTTAAATATCATAAATAGATCAGAAGTAGAACTATTTAGGAATGAACCCTGAAAACAGATGAAATAGCTCTCAAAATCGCCGTTCTTCAAAACCCAGAAAAAGAATAATTAATAAAATAAAATCTGAGTCTATTTATAATTAAGTCGAAACGGCCAAAACTGGCAACTGGGGGCGCGACGCAGAGAGGTTTATCGATTTCAGTTTGAGGATCTTTTCTCTTCTCCGCGATGCGGCCATGACACAGACCGTTCTGCCTCAGCTTAAATTCGCGAACAAAAGATAAAATCCCTCTCTGCGACGCGGAGAGGATACGGACATGCCTTGATCATTATTTTCTTTTCTCCTTTCTTGTTGCTTTTTTACTTGGATCCTTTCGTGCTTTCCAATGCCTGTTTTAGTGCACGTTCCTTCCTTCGAGCTCACCTACACACTAATCATGTTGGTTAGTATAGATGCAATCAAAATACTTGACCCGACTATAAATTAACATAAAACGATTCCAAACTTAGCTAAAATGCGGGTATTATTTGGTTCCTAGGAATATAAATACGCCTAAGATCACCACCCCACACTTGGAGCTTTGTTCGTCCTCGAACAACTTACTCAACTCGTCCTAGACCTAGACTCCCTATTATGGTATTTGTGAATCCGCCACTTCCTTTCAAGGATCTTTAATTTGTTAAAACAAGCATGTCCTCACTCACAATGACATCACACATGCATCATCCAACTCAAGTACTGACTCGATAACTTTGTGCAACAAACACAGTTAACTTCATGTGCACCATTAAATATCACCTATCTTTCATACAACACGTGCCCCTCACTCCAAGGAATAGTCCACACACTCAACTTAGAAAATTGAATTTAGTTTAAGGACTTTAACAAACACAGACGCTCTCACTCAAAAAGGATATCACACATGCTTGCACCGAGAACCATAAGCTTGCCCATTGTTTACATCTCCACTAATTAAGTGTGCTTTACAAAGAATCAAATAGGGCTTTAGCGGGTTGTAATTTAAGCTTGGGGTAAGGGAGGATACATTTGAGTAGAATTATTGACTCATCTTCCTTAATGCATATGCTCAGATTTTCTTGCTACATTCACAACTTTTTTTTTCTTTCCCTTGTACTTACAACCTTGCCCTCTCTTTTCCTTGAGCTCTTATTTACCACACACCCTTTTTTTTTATTTTTTTTTATTTGACACTTAACAATATCCACCCTCAACTTAGAGATTTCTCACGAGTTAAGGTACACATTATCCTTGTAAGGACCAGGGCCATTATTAAGGTATTCTCTGAATTAGCCACCTTCAACTTAGGCTTTTGACCTTAGTCGAAGTGCACAATGTCCAAGGGACCAGGGTCAATCACAGATTAAGGGCATCATTTTTATTTTATTTTCTTTACTCCAAAACCAAGCTCACCCTATCTATTTTTACCATTGTTTTCACTCTTTCATCTTAACATAGTGCATTAAGGATTACTTTGGGATCAAAACTAACGGTATCAATAAAAGGGATTCGGCTCAATTAAGTAGGTCAGAACAAAATCAGGGCTAAATGGCTCAATGGGGCTATACAAGGGATATTATTTCTGAAAAGGTTAACATTTACACTACAAATCAAAGATAGCCTATTAATATCTTCTAAGCAGAGAAAAATATTCATTTCATTTCAATAACACACCAGGCAAGTTCTAGACTCAGATGCAATACATGGATACTACAATACCTCACCGCTCATGGCACAAGTTCTACTCAAGATGGATCAATCACAGCAACACAATCAGTTCATAGAAGCGTTCTGTTTAAGCTTCAGTTGCAGTCATTCAAGTCAAGTACAAGAATTCAAGTGCATTCATATATCAATTTCCCAACATGTTTTCACACAATCTCCTTTTGGAATTTCAAGCTTCAGCACATACCATACCTATGACTCAATGACGAAAATTGCCTTTAAGACGGTCGTCATCCATCTATCATTGGGCAATGCGACTCAGCTACGACGACTGAATCGATCCTAAAAGGACAAAATCTTTTTGTATTTTTTTGTACGGTTCAAAGGGACTTTCCTTTGCCAAAGAACCGAAAACAACCTCCAAGGAACCCAAATAAAATCAAAAAATAAAAGACAGACATAAGACACTACCAGTGTTTACTAATATAAAAAACCAGAGATGAATTTACCCCCACCCCATACTTAAGCATTAGCACTGTCTCCAGTGTTTCAAAAAATCACAAAAATTAGTACAGAGGTAAGGTGAATCACTCCCTGATCAGTCTTCCATAGCATCTACCCCGTCGGCCTCATCACTGGCCTGAGTGGAGTCAACCTCCTCTATCTCAGAATCGGACTCCACATCCGAGCCAGTACACAGCCTATCCTCATCAGTCGGTATATCATCATCGACCAGCTCGTAAAACTCAGGACCAATTCCAAGCAGGGCCTTAGCATGGGCATTCAGCGGGTATCGCCTCTCTACGTCCCCCAACTACGTGTAAGTGGAAGCCCGACAACCATTTTGGTGGAACAACATCTACAGCCCATACATCCTGGCCATTATCAGCTCATCACGTCTATGGTGCTCCGCAGTAGTGAGTGTTGGGCCGAAATCATTATTGGGCCCCTTTGTCTTAGTGATATCTACTGTCGTTGAGAAAAGTGGTGCCATGTAATCCAAGCTCTCCTCCGGTACACCTATAGCATGACAGAGGCCAGTAATGAGACCACCAAATGCATACCTGCGCCTTTTATGAACCCAGGCCTTCCTCATTGCCGATTTTAACACAACCCCAATGTTTAACTCTGTGGGTGTCATCAATGCGTAGACCAGACATACTCTGTCCCGGGTGATGCCCGTGTAGTGCAGCCCAGGTATCAGACAGTGCATCACAATCTTTAGCCAGACCCGAGCTTCTCGGAGCATGTGCGCGTAGTGAAGGGATTGGTGATATCTCTTCCCGCTGTGCTTAGTCCAATGCACCATAGATTGAGGGCCGCAAAGTGTGTGTCGAATGGCCCGTTAAGGTGGGTGAATGTTCAGCCCTGTGAGCACCAGTGGATCGGCATCAGGTGATGTGCCTACTATGTCATTGAGAGTTGTAGTAGTGAGAGTGACATCCACACCCCGCACCTGCACAAAATGCGACCTGGACTCAGTGGCCCAGTTAGCATAGAATTCCCGGACCATGTGCAAATTACACTCTGTTGGCTCTTCAAAGATGAACTCCATGTGAAGCTCCTTGATACGCCACAGTATTCTGGGAAATTCCCTTGTCAGGCTATCCCTGTCAATGCACACATCCGAGAAATATCTACCCTTGATGTGCTTCTTCCATCATAACTTCCCCTCCTTGACCACAGCTCGCAATCCGAACCTCCTGGTTTTCCCCCTGGGTACTGCAGGTGCGGGGGAGGTACATTCCCCCCACTCCAAATACGCTTCCTCTGGCTTGAGGTTGCTACTTCCTTACCTGGTCTTTGAGTTCTAGACATGATTACCTGCACACAGAATATAATTCAGCCCACAACAACGTACAAAACACAACGAGTTATGAGTGATGCGCAAACATCACCCCACACTTAGTTCATGTAGTGATTCAACCTTGGTACTCAGACTTCCCAAAGGTGAACACACAACACCCACAACGACAACATACTACCCATTTACATCTCCCATCCAAGAACCACATTAGTAATCAAGTGCTACTCAACACCAACCAATGATCCGGATAGCACAACCCACACTTCATACATTGATAAGCTATCGGTGCTACTCACAAATTCACACGATTTTATTTATACCACCATACTCAATCCACACTTCATGTAAAAAAATAACAAAGGGACTTTCTACTCAAGAATTCTAAAAACCCAATAAAAATTTAGAATCCAAACAATCTCAGCCTAGAAACAAAACCAAATTCTTTACTCATCCAACCCCTAATTCACCCGATGCCCACACAAAATTTGACAATGACTATTTCTTCTCAAGATTTCAAAATACCCATTACAACATGACATACAACAGTTCCCTCCACTACAAAATTACATCCACAACTCCCCAAGAACAAGATATCATAACTCATAGCAACAACAAGCAAACACGCCAAACTTCCGCACAAAAAAAGATAGCAAAATACGTACCTGGGATGGTGAAGAGGAGAAAAACTGAGAGATAGGAGAGCAAATTTCTTCCGAGTTATAGATAAAGTGTGAAAAATCGCAAGGAGAAAAGGGGAGGGAGAAAATCGCAAGAAGAAATGGATTTGGGAGAAAAATGGGGTTTGGGGACAGGAATTTGGGGGTTAAAATAGGGATTCGGGATGGGGGTTTGAAAGAGAACAGGCAAAACCCATTTATTTAATGAAAATCAAAACTCTCGTACCTCGTCCGCGTCGTGGCTTTGTCACAGAGTCCTCTATCTCGTTTGAATTTTTTAATTTCCCCCGAAATCAAAAATGAAGTGCCCCTCCGCGACGAAGCTCCATTACGGAGCTGCCTTATTTTTGACAAAAAAATCAATTCTCGTTGAACCAAATATCTGGACACACTTCACGACCCGTGCACGTTACAGAGTGTTCTGCCTCACCCTGGAAAATTAATTCCTAGCGAGGTGAAATTTACCCCCGGCTCCGCGACGCGCACAAGGTTTGAAATCTTGTTTCCTGCATATTTCAAGCACAACACCCATTAGTGAAAACACGATGGGTTGCCTCCCATCCAGCGCTTTAGTTTTGGTCTTGGCACGACTCATATTTTTGTGCTTTTCTTGGTGCTTTTTTACTAATTCCTATGAATTAAAATAACAAAACAAAGGAATAGAAATCCTAACTATGACAAAGGGTCACGGGTTTCCTCTCGTGCAGCGCCTGATTAAACGTCACGGCATGACCCAGCTTATGAGTCACTGGTCATTAAAGGTGAGCGCTTCCAGCTCACGATCCACATCATTCCCGAAGTAGTGCTTCACTCGTTGCCCATTCACCATAAAAGTTGAGCTCTTATCCTTGTTTCTTTGCTCCACAACTCTATGTAGGGTCATCCTCACAACTTCAAACGGCCCACTCCACTTAGATCGAAGTTTTTCGGGGAACAACTTCAGTCTTGAATTGAACAATAACACCAATTGACCAGGCTCAAAGGTGCGTGACACAATATGCTTGTCATGCCACCTCTTAGTTTTCTCTTTATATGAATTGGCATTTTCATATCCATGGAACCTGAATTCCTCCAACTCATGCAGTTGTGTTATCCTTTTCTTACCTTCCAATTCAAAATCCAGATTCTACTTCTTGATAGCCCAGTACGCTTTATGCTCCAATTCCGCTGGAAGGTGACATGCTTTTCCAAACAACATTCGATAAGGAGAAGTCCCTATCGGTGTCTTGTATGCAGTCCTGTAAACCCACAAAGCATCATCTAACTTTTTAGCCCAATCTTTACTTTGAGCATGCACAATCTTTTGCAGAATTTTCTTTACTTCCTTGTTGGACACTTCTACTTGCCTGCTAGTCTGAGGATGATAAGCGGTGGCTACTTTGTGTCTCACTCCATAATTGGCCAACAGATTTCGCACTGAACTGTTGATAAAGTGCGTACCTCCATCACTCATCATAGCTCTTGGAGTTCCAAACCTAGTAAAGATATGCTTCCTGATGAACTTTAACACCACCTTCGCATCATTAGACGGTAGAGCAACTGCCTTCACCCACTTGGACACATAATCCACTGCCACTAGGATGTACTGATTTCTATTAGAAGATGGGAATGGTCCTATGAAGTCTATCCCCCCATACATCAAAGATCTCAACTTCGAGGATGTTGCTCAACGGCATCTCATGCCTTCTGGAAATAGTGCCCATCCGCTGACACTAATCACATCCCTTCACAAAAATTACAGCATCTTTAAATAAAGTAGGCCAAAAGAATCTAGATTGCAATACCTTATGCGCCGTGAGCTCGCCTCCGTGGTGTCCACCATATGGTGAAGAGTGACAACTCTCCAACGCTTGCAATGCCTCCTATTTAGCTATACACCGTCGCACCATCTGATCAGGTCCCTGTTTGAATAAGAAAGGCTCATCCCATATATAAAACTGTGCCTCATACTTCAACTTCTGCTTTTGATGTGTTGAGGGCCCCGGTGCAAATAAACCACTCCTAGAAAGTTCACAATATCAACATACCAGGGTACTTGTGCAAGGTCTAAGGCCAATAATTGCTCATCGGGGAACTCTTCGTTAATCTGTCCGTCATTCCTCAAATGAGATGAGTCTTTCAATCTAGACAGATGATCGGCTATCTGGTTCTCAGTCCCCTTCCTATCTCTAATATCCAGATCAAACTCTTGCAAGAGAAATATCCATCTAATTAGCCTTGGCTTCGCACCCTTCATGTTAAATAAATTCCTGATCGTACCAGGGTCAGTGTAAACCACAACCTTGGTGCTTACCAAGTAAAATCTGAACTTATCAAAGGCAAATACATTAGCTAGCATCTCTTTCTCTGTGACAATATAGTTAGATTGGGCTGCATCAAGTGTCTTTCTAGCATAGTAGATGGAGTGAAACATCTTCTCCTTGGGCTAGCCTAGCACCGCACCAACCGCTATATCACTGGCATCACACATGAGCTCGAAGGGTAGATCCCAGTTAGAAGCAATCAGAATAGGGGCTTCTATCAACTTTTTCTTCAATAGCTCAAATGCCTCCAAACAACTTTCATCAATACAAACTTCACCCCTTTATCCAATAGGATGCACATGGGTCTTGCAGTCTTAGAAAAGTCCTTGATGAATCTTCTGTAGAACCAAGTGTGTCCCAGAAAACTCCTAACTCTCTTCACAGTAATGGGTGGTGGCAATTTCTCAATGACCTCCACCTTGGCCTTATCAACTTCCAGCCCATTTCTTGAGATTTTGTGCCCCAGTACAATCCCTTATGGAACTAAGAAGTTGCATTTTTCCCAGTTCAACAACAAATTTGTCTCTTCATATCTTGCAAGGACCCTGTCAAGATTAGTCAAACAAAGATCAAAAGACTCACCAAACATCGAGAAGTTGTCCATGAACACCTCAATAAAATCCTCCACCATATCGTGGAAGACTGCCATCATGCATCTTTGGAATGTCGCTTGTGCATTGCATAATCCGAATGGCATACGTTTGAACGTTTAGGTGCTATATAGACAAGTGAATGTAGTCTTCTGCTGGTCCTCTGGTGCAATTACTATCTGATTATAACCTTAGTAGCCATCCAGGAAGCAGTAATATTCTTGCCCCACCAGTCAATCCAACATCTGATCAATAAATGGCACCGTATAATGGTCCTTCCTAGTGGCATCATTCAACTTCCTGTAGTCCATGCAAATACGCCACCCAGTTACTGTCGTTTTAGGGATCAATTTATTCTTCTCATTTGTCAGCACTGTCATACCGCCCTTCTTGGGCACACACTGTACCGGACTCACCCATTTCCTGTCAGATATGAGGTACACAATCCCCCATGTAACCACTTGATCACCTCTTTTCTTACCACATTCTTCATTACTGGATTCAGTCTCCGTTGGTGTTGTGCACTCAGCTTATGACCTTCCTCCATGTAAATCTTGTGCATACACAACGCGGGACTTATTCCATGAATGTCAGATATTTTCCACCCTAGAGCTGCTTTTGTCATCCTCAAAATACTCAATGCTTCTTAAACGTGTGATTCAGATAAGGTTGCAGACAAAATAACCGATAAGGTCTTATCTTCATCCAAAAATGCATACTTGAGGTGGGCTGGGAATGTTTTTAACTCAATCTTGGGTGCTTCTTCAATGGAAGGTTTAGGTGGAGGACCCAACACCCTGTTCAAAGGCTCTCAGTGATCTCTTAAAGTGCCCACACTTGACATATCCTAAAACTGAACCATTTCTTGTTCTTCAGCATCCCCATAAATATCATCTCCTACTAGAACATGCTCCAACGGGTCCTTGAATGCAATATATTGATCTTCTGCTTCAAGATCTACCACTGTTATCACAAACAACTCTTCATACACGGCTGTGAGTTTCAATGCCTTATAGACATCAAACACCTCTACTTTGTCATGTGCCCGCATAGTGAGTTGATTGGCTGCTACATCTATCATATCACGCCCTGTAGCAAAGAAAGGTCTTCCCAAGATGAACGGAACCTCAAGATCTGGCTCAAAATTTAGAACTACAAAATCCACTCGAAAAATCAAGGATCCCACTTGGACCAAGACATCCTCTACAACACCTTCTGGTCTAGCAACGGATCTATCTGCCAACTGCAAGATAATGGTGGTGGGTTTAGGACAACCCAACCCTAACTTTTTGTACAGCGATGTTGGCATCAAGTTTATAGTTGCTCCAAGATCACACAATCCTCGCGCATGGATGGTTTGCCCTATAGTGATCTGGACCATAAAGCTACCTGGATCTTTCAGTTTGGTGGGTAACTTATTTTGGATTCGGGAGCTGCACTCTTTAGTCAGTGCTACTGTTTCGTACTTAGTTAGCCTCCTCTTATTTGCCACGATCTCCTTCACATACTTGGCATACCTGGGTATACCGTGCAAAACATCTACCAACGGCAAATTAATGTGAACTTGCTTTAAAAGAGATAGAAACTTACCGAAGCATTCGTCCTCTTTCTATTTTTTAAACTTCTGAGGAAATGGTGGAGGTGGTTTCACTATTGGCTGCACTCTTTCTTCTTGTGCAACAACCTCACTCTCCTTGGGTTAACTCTCCTTGCTTGCAAATTCAAAATTTCTTTTCATAGGACCCAACTCCTCCAACTGTAACCCACTACGTGTACCTACCGCATTCACTTGCCTGGGATTAGGGTCAGTGTTTCCCGATAATCCTCCTTGAGATCATGAATTTTGGGCACTAGCAAACTACCCAAATTGTTTCTATAAGTTCTGAGTAGCTAACTGGTTATTTCTCACATCAGCAGCTAACTGAGCTTGATCAGCCATAATCTTATTAAGCATCTCATCCACGCTCATGTTACTTTGCTGATTGTTGGGCTGCTCCCGTTGGGCCTGTTGTTGGTACCCATGTGCATTACCCTGGGGTCTATATTGATTATATACGTGGGCCTGATTTTGATTTCCTCAACAGAAAAAATTTGGATGATTCCACCAACTGGGATTCTAGGAGTTCCCATAATTCTGATGACCTCCTCCACGTTGTGCATTACCTAAAAAATTCACAAAATCTGGGTTGGCTCCTCATACCTTGGTATTGTGGTCTCCTCCTCCGCAAATTTCACACCATGTGGGTGGTTGTTGGACTGCATTTACCTGAGCTGGCTGTTGTCCCAGTGATAGATTGTTGAAGTGAGTGTTCATCATGTTCTGCATCACAGCAATTTGTGCAGTTAATGTTGTCACTGCATCTACCTCCAACATTCCAGCAGTTTTCTGTACCACAGGTTTAGCTCCTCCTTCATTCCACTTGGGGTTCCCTTGTGAAATCCTATTCAGCAGGGTGAACAACTCAGCATAAGTTTTCTCCAAAGCCTGTCCACCTGCAGGTGAATCAAGTAATATCTTGGTGTTAGGTTCCACTCCTTCTATGAAGGTATGGACCAACACCTCGTTAGCCTGATGATAGTGTGCACAACTCAACAACATCGATTTAAACCTGTCCCAAGCTTGGTACAAATTCTCTCCTACTTTTTCTCGGAAGCTCAGGATGTCACTCCTCAGTTTTTAGCTGTTTTCCCAGATGGGAAAAATATGATAAGGAACATCCGTGCAAGATCATCCCATGAGGTTATGGAGTTTGCGGGCTCAGAATTTAACCATCTCTTTGCTTCCCCTAGCAGTGAAAAGGGGAATAAAGTGAGTCTCACGTAATCTACATTCACGCTAGCTGGAGTGTAAGTATCACTGATTTCAAGGAAATTCTGGATATGAACTTGTAGATCCTCGTGCGACAAGCCAGTGAACTGTCCATTAGTGTGCAACAATTGCACCATACTCTGCTTCAGTTCAAATCTTCCACCAGCTTCACGTTTCTGAATGCATGAAGTCACACTGGTGGTACGTGGGGTTTCCACATCTCTCACTTTCATCTCAGCCATCACTATAGGTTCTTCATGTTCAACTCTTGCTACATCAGTTGTTGGTTCACTAGAAACAAGAGGGACTGGGTAAGTGAGTCGGCTTTTCCTTCTCCGGTAATTAACAAATCTTTTTGGTTCAGCTAATGGCTCTACCAAGTCCTGATCGTCTTCCAGTTTGAAAATTCACACAACTTGCAAAATGAATAGCCAAGATCAAGTTGTCAACACTTGCTCTTCAACTTCAAAAATTAGACAAATCAAACACTTCCTAATTCTAAAGTCTCCGGCAGCGGCACCAAAAACTTATTGCGCCCAAATCGCACACGCAAGTGTATGTGGTCGTTCAAGTATTAAAGTAGATCTTATTAAGAGCCAGGTATCGTACCCACAGAGACATACGATTAGAATGATTTGATTTGTTCAATACTTCCAATTAAACACAAGTGTTATTAAGGTGAATAGAGTGATTGATTTTATAATCTAAAATCTGAATAAAAACTAAACAAAACTAATTCAATTTCTAAGGGTTCAGATAATGATTGGGTAAAGTCCAGGGCTGTAGCTTTTATCAGGAATCGTGCAGATTATCTTGTTAAATAGAAATTCATCAACTATCGAATCGATGATCACAAGATTAAATATATGATTATGGTTTCCCAACCTCTAATCACCTACGATAAATGGCACCCTAACTACATCATTGAGCGGGGATAATATGGACCATTTATCGAGCATTATGATTTCTTCCTGTATAATGACCAAGCAAGGTTTCTAGGTATATCCCTATCGTAGATACAAATTTACTCTAAATCTTAACAGAAAATCATGCCCCACGTTCTATCCTCTTATTCCTCTCCCGAGTTCAATTCAGACAATATGTTTATTTCAATAGTGATCAGGCATGACATACTAAAAATAAGAACATAAGAGAGATTCATATGATAGTTAATGTCAATCCATAAAACTTCAAGAATTTACAATTATCCTGTAGCCACAGCCCTCGAACTAGGGAAATTAGCTACTCATAATAGGAAATTCAATTACGCAAAGTTTAAATATCATAAATAGATCGAAAGTATAAGAGTTTAGGAATGAATCCCAAAAACAGATGAAATACCTTTCCAAATTGCCGTTCTTCAAAACCCAGAAAAAGAATAATTAATTAAAAAAAATCTGAGTCTATTTATAATTAAGTCAAAACGGCCAAAACAGGCAAGTAGGGGCGCGACGTGGAGAGGTTGATCAATTTCAGTTTGAGGATCTTTACTCTTCTCCACGACGCGGCCATGACACGGACCGTTCTGCCTCAGCTTGCAATTCACGAAGAAAAGATAAAATCCCTCTCCGCGACGTGGAAAGGATACATACATCCCTTCATCATTATTTTCTTTTCTCCTTTCTTGCTGCTTTTGACTTGGATCCTTTCGTGCTTCCCAATGCCTGTTTTGGTGCTCGTTCCTTCGTTCAAGCTCATCTACACACTAATCATGTTGCTTAGTATAGATGTAACCAAAAGACTTGACCCGACTGTAGATTAACATAAAACGATTCCAAACTTGGATAAAATGCGTGTATTATTTGGTTCCTAGGCATATAAATATGCCTAAGATCAACTATCCTTCACAACCACACTCTCTAATGGTATTATTGATGTCGGATCACCCACAAACATCTTCAACAAGTAAATATGGAAGACTGGATGAACCGCTGCTAGTTCTGCTGGCAACTCTAACTCATAAGCCACATTACTAACCCTTCTCAGGATTTTGTAAGGACCTACATATCTAGGACTGAGCTTACCTTTCATGTCAAATCTCATCACCCCTTCATAGGTGACACATTCAGAAAGACCCAATCATCAATTTCAAACTCTAAGTCCCTTCTCTTCACATCTGCATAGGACTTCTGACGACTCGGAGCTGTCTTTAGTCTATCTCTGATGAGCTGAACTTTCTCCATAGCCTCATGAACCAAATCTTGCCCAATCAAGGCTGCATCACCTACTTCAAACCAACGAATAAGTGAAGTGCATCTATGCCCATATAGTGCCTTATATGGGGCCATCTAAATACTGGAATAGAAGCTATTATTATAGGCAAACTCTGTGAGAGGTAGATGATCATCCCAACTACCCTTGATATTGATCACACAAGCTCTCCACATGTCTTTATAGTCTAAATGGTATGTTCTGCCTGACCATCCGTCTGTGGATGAACTGCTATAATGAAATTTTCCTTAGTACCAAGACCTTTCTGAAATGATTTCCAGAAATGAGAGGTAAACTGAGGACCTCTATCTGAGATGATACACAAGGGAACTCCATGTAGCCTTACTATCTCATTGATGTAAAGTTTGGCGTAGTCCTCCGCTGAATCTATAGTCTTGACAGCCAAGAAGTGAGTGGACTTAGTGACCCTGTCTACTATCACCTCAATGGAGTCATGTAGGCTTCGAGTACGAGGTAAACCCGTAATGAAGTCCATGTTTATCACTTCCCACTTCCATGTAGGAATGTTAATCTCTTGAGTCATACCTCCTAGTTTTTGATGTTCTACCTTATCCTGTTGACAATTAGGACACTTAGCCACAAAATCTGCTATGTCCCTCTACATGCCATTCTACCAAAAGACTTCCCGCAGGTCACAGTACATCTTAGTGGCACCTGGATGAATGGAATACCTGGAGTAATGAGCTTCTGTAAGGATCTGCTGCCTCAACTCACCCACATTAGGAACACATAAGAGACCCTGGTAACGAAGCACACCATCTCCCCCTTGGGAGAAAACCTCAACTTTCTGCTGATGAACTGCACCTTTCAACTGAGGTAATATAGGATCACTATCATGTTTTTCCTTAACCTCCGCTATCAATGAAGATTTTGACCCATTCTGAACTATCACCCTACCATCTGATGTGTCTGTAAGGCAAACTCCTAAGCTAGCAAGCCGATGAACATCTTTGGCTAACTCTTTCTTTTCTTCCTCAACATGTACTACACTACCCATAGACAATCCGCTGAGAGCATCAACAACTACATTGGCCTTACTAGGATAGTAAAACACATTCATGTCATAGTCCTTAAGGAATTCAAGCCATCTCCTCTGATGACGATTGAACTCTTTCTGGGTGAACACATATTGGAGGCTCTTATGATCTGTGAACACATCAACATGAACACCATACAAGTAGTGTCTCTAAATCTTTAGGGCTAATACTTCGGCTGCAAGGTCGAGGTCATGAGTCAGGTAGTTCTTATCATGGACCTTAAGCTGTCTAGAATCATAAGCTATGATCTTACCTCGATGCATCAGCACACAACCTAGGCCGACCCTGGATGCATCACAATAAATCACATAACTGTCTGTACCATCTGGTAAAGTCAAGACAGGAGTTGTAGTCAACCTAGTCTTCAGTTCTGAAATACTTTTCTCACACTCATCTGACCACTAAAATTTGACCTTCTTCTGACTCAACTTGGTCAATGGGGAAGCTATGGATGAAAATCATTCAACAAAACTCCTGTAATAACCGATCAAACCCAAGAAACTTCTGATATCGGTTGGAGAGGTGGGTCTGGGCCAGTGCTGGACTTCCTAAATTTTCTGAGGATCCAATCGAATCTCTTCGCTGGATACCATATGACCAAGGAATGTGAAGGACTGTAACCATAATTCACATTTGCTGAACTTAACGAATAGCTGGCAATGTTTGAAAGTTTACAGAGAAACTCTCAGATGAGTCGCATGCTCTTCCTCACTCCGAGAATAAATGAGGATATCATCAATAAAGATGATAACGAACAAGTCCAAATACTGTATGAACACCCTGTTCATTAAGTCCATGAAAGTTGTAGGAGCATTTGTTAGTCCAAAAGACATAACTACAAATTCATAGTGACCATACCGAGTCCTGAAGGCTTTTTTTGGAATGTCACTTTTCTGACTCTGAGCTGATGATAGCCGGATTTGAGGTATATCTTAGAAAAGCAACTAACACCCTGAAGTTGGTCGAACAAGTCATCAATCCTGGGGATGGGATACTTATTCTTGATGGTGACTTTGTTCAACTGACGATAGTCAATGCACATTATGAGAGAACTGTATTTCTTTTTCATGTACAATATAGAGCACCCCATGGAGAGATACTGGGTCTGATGAAGCCCTTATCTAGAAGGTCTTTCAACTGCTCTTTCAAATCCTTAAGCTCGGCTGGAGCCATTATGTAAGGAGGAATGAAAATTGGCTTGGTATCTGGAAGGAGATCTATTCCGAAGTAAATTTCCCTTTCGGGAGGAACTCCAGGAAGATCTTCTGGGAACACTTTCGGGAATTCATTTACTACAGGGACTTACTCAAGAGTTGGGGTTTTGGAGTTTGAATCCTTAACTGGAACAAGATGATATATATACCCTTTGGAAATAATTTTTTTGGCGTTAAGGTAAGAGATGAATCGACCTATAGGCAATAAGCTACTACCCTTCCACTCTAAGATTGGCTCGTTTCAAAACTGAAACCGAACGATCCTAGTTCTACAATCGACTGAGGCATAACAGCAATGTAACCAATCCATGCCTAGAATGATATCAAAATCTACCATTTCTAACTACAAGGTCTGCTGAGGTGAGTTTCTTAGAGACTGTGACAGGGTGATTTTTGTATACTCGTCTAGCTATAACAGGATCACCAACTAGAGTAGAGACTGATAAGGATTCTGAAAAAGTTTCTGGACAGACACTGAAGTTTACTGCTATATTGGGAGTTACAAAAGACATTGTAGCCTCTGGATCTAACAATGTATAAATATCTTGAAAGACTCGTAGCGTACCAGTGACCACATCAGGAGAATCTTCCTAGTCCTGGCGAGCTTGGAGAGCATACAACCTGTTCGGGTGCTGACCGCCACCCATACCAGACGAAACACCCTTCTGAGTTTGGAGACCTGCTGGTGCTGCTGGAACTGTAGACTGAGCCCTATTCTTGTTACCTTCTTGCCCCTGCCTAGCTGAAGGACAATCCTTCAACCTATGGCCAGACTGTCCATACCCAAAGCACCCTTCCCTGCCTGCAAGACACTCGCCCAGATAGTTCTTACCATACTTTGGACAAGTTGGGAAAGTCTTGTTACCTGAAGTACTCCCCTGAGACTTAGAACCTGATTCCCTTCCTTTCTGATCCTATCGAAACCTGGGGGGTTGAGTACTAGCTGATGAAGGTGCTGGGGCTGTAGACCTCTTCTGAAACTGTGAGCGATTTGCACCGCCCGACTTTTGCTGAGAGCATTCATAGTTTCCTATTCTAGGCCTTTTTGTTATCCTTAGCTAATTCCCTAAGCTTATCTCCCTCCACCTGCTTAGCATGAGTCATTAGTCTGGAGATATCTAGATCCCCTAGAAGCATAACATTTATACAGTCGTTCTTCACCAGATCGGATACCCCCAATAGGAACTTACTCATTTGTGCCCTTGGATCGGCAAGCATATGTGGAGCATACCTGGAGAGCTGGGTGAACTTTAGCCTGTACTCTTAGACCGACATTGAACCCTACTTCAAGTTCATAAACTCTTGTACCTTAGCTTCCTCGGGAAGAACCTGTCTAGAAAAGCTCCAGTAAAATAATCCCAAGTCATATGACCTCCATTCTTACCTAAGTTTTCTTTCCACTATGTGAACGAAGTATGAGCTACGTCCTTGAGTTGGTAGGATGCCAGCTCCACTCTGTCATTTCCATTTACTTGCATCACCTCTAGGATTTTCTTGACTTCATCAATGAAGTTTTGTGGGTCCTCACCAACCTACGACCCTAGAAATTTAGGAATATTCATTTGAAAAAAGTCTCGAACCCTAGCTACAGCTGATCCACCATTTGTGTTATCAGGAACTGGGACCTGCTGAATATTCTGGTTGGCTACACTCTAAGCCAAGAGTTGGATCGCATTCCGAAATTCTGCATTTGTAACCTCATGGTTCGGGACATGAGGAATGCATTAGCATTGCATGCATTAGCTCTACGAAGAAGGATGGTCTGAAATGCATAACGACGGATTAGAAAGGACAAGTTAGATCATACCCACGCACGATAAGAATAGCAAAGAAAGTAGAGTTTTTCATAAAACACTTAGTAGTGTCCCCCTCATAGATGTGGCACGCTTCACACCAATAAAAGAGACTCTACTTAGTGCATCTTTCAGACATCCCAGGACTGTTGAACCTAATGCTCGAATACCAAGTTTGTCATACCCCGAGGCTACCCTCTTGACGTAACACGGGGCCTAAGATCATGAGTGACCCCAAGCTAACCCCGTGTCTTGCATATCATAAGCATATTGAGAATAACAATGATTAACTGAAAATAGGGAAAAACCCAACTAGTCTGAATAAATAAAACATACTAAGAGTTTAGTGACAACTAAATATAAGCTTAACAACTCAAGTTAAATCTACTACTATGTCTGAAAAGACTCTAACTGAGTTGAGTTGCTGGGACATGCCTCCCGGCTAACTCTAACAAAACTAAGAACTAAATATAATGACTAAAATGCAAAACATGTCTATTTCCTTCGAAGTATGAGGACTCACCACTGAAGCTGCTGAATGCGGACCGAGTATCGATCTAAGTGTTATATGAATGCTGAGTACTTGAACCTACATCATAAAAGGATGTAGCGTAGAGTATGCATCAGTACTTGGAATGTACTATGCATGCAGGATATGGATACTAAGCTCAACAAATATATATAAGATGGAAAAAGCATAACTTAGCAATGACATCTGAGTAAGAATGTAAATACTGAAACATAACTGAAAGGCTAAGCTGAATGCAATAACAAAGTACTAATCATGAAAACAACATGCTGAACTAACTGCTGAAAGTATATACTGAAAACCTAGTCAAATGCACTAAGAGTCTGACTGTGGGAGCTACTATTAACCGACATAAACCACGTGAGCTAAACATGGAGTCCAATGTATTTTCCCCATCGAGAGGATCCAATATACCTTGCCATGGGTATAAAGGCATGACTGATGTGATCACTAAATTAGATGCCCAACAGAGGGGACTTATAATCCTACGCGGGCACGTAAATTTGGGACTATGAGGGTACGCTGAACCCTAGTCCAACTTGATCTTATGTCTACTCCCAACTAAATATGTATATGAAAAAAATGTAACTGAAATACTGAATAGCTCAAAGTGGGTTGTGGTTCTTTTCCAGTGCTTACTGGTTCCTGGACCTCCCAGCCACGGTCCACTTCACGGACCGTGTGAAGGATCACAGACTGTGATGGCAACTGTAGTTCTTCACATGGGCTAGGGGGTCTGCTGGTTCTAGTTGACGAGCCACCCCACGGCCCGTGTAGGGATCTACGGCCCGCGGAGGGATCGGTGGTCCACAACTTCTGGAAGTATGTGAACCATGATGAGGGTGACGGGTCATGGTCTTGTTCACGGCCCATGAACCCCTCTGTGGTTCACATTTTTCTGTTGTTTAGTCTGAGTCTATTTATGAGGTTTTACAGGTCCGTAGAATTTCTTGGCCATATTGTTTCAAGTAAGGTATTGAGGTAGAACCTATGAAGACGGATGTGGTCAAGAGTTGGCCTAGACCTCTAACTCCTTCAGACATTAGAAGTTTCTAGGGTTTGGCTGGTTATTACAGAAGATTTGTTGAGGGGTTTCTTCGATTGCCTCTCCATTGACAACTTTGACTCAAAAGAAGGCCAAGTTCATATGGTCTGAAATGTGTGAGAAGATTTTTCGCTCATTGAAAGACAGAATTACCTCCGCTCCGGTGTTGACTTTACCGGAAGGGATGGATGGCTTTGTAGTTTATTGTGATGCCTCAAGAATTGGGTTAGGATGTGTTCTTATGCAAAAATGGGAAAGTTATTACGTATGCTTCAAGGCAACTTAAGGTTCATCATAAGAATTATCCTACCCACGATCTTGAATTAGCGGCGGTAGTTTTTGCCTAAAAGATTTGGATGCATTATTTGTACGGTGTGCATGTAGATGTGTTTACCGACCAGAAGAGCCTACAATATGTGTTTAATCAACAGGATATGAATCTACACTAAAGAAGGTGGCTTGAGTTACTTAAGGATTATGATATGAGTGTTCTCTATCACCCTGGTAAGGCGAATGTAGTAGCAGACGCTCTTAGCCGATTATCAATGTGTAGTGTTGCTCATGTAGAAGAAGATAAGAAAGAATTGGTACGAGATGTACATAGATTTGCCCGATTGGGTGTTCGGTTGATGGACTCCACCAAGGGTGGTGTTATGGTTCATAATGGTTCAGAATGGTCTTTTGTGATAGATATGAAAGCTAAGCAATGTCTTGATCTGACCTTAGTAGAATTGAAAGAAGCAGTACTTAGAAAGTCTGTTGAGGATTTCTCCCAAAGGGGAGATGGTACACTTAGATATCAAGGTCGTTTGTGTGTTCCTAATGTTGATGACTTCAGGGAACAGATCTTAGCAGAAGCCCATAGTTCTTGCTAATCCATTCATCCGGGAGCCACCAAGATGTACCGTGATTTGTGAGAAATCTATTAGTGGAATTGGATGAAAAATGATATTGAGGGATTCGTGGCTAAGTGTCTGAATTTCCAACAAGTGAAAGTCGAGAATCAGAAATCGGGAGGTTTATCCCAAGACATTAATATTTCTACTTGGAAGTGGGAAGATTTGAATATGGACTTTATAGTTTGTTTTCCTCCTACTCGGCGACAATATGATTCAATTTGGGTTATAGTAAACCGAATGATGAAATCGGTACATTTCATTCCCGTCAAGGTTTCTTATTTGACGGAAGACTATGCTAAGTTGTATTTGAGGGAAATGGTAAGGGTGCATGGAGTGCCCTAGTCCATTATCTCCGATAGAGGTACTCAGTTTACTTCTCAGTTTTGGAAGTCTTTCCAAAAGGGTCTTGGCACTAAAATTAAGCTTTGCACGACTTTTCATCCACAAACCTATAGGCAAGCGGAGTGAACTACCCAAACTTTTGAAGATATGTTGAGAGCTTGTGTCATCGATTTCAAGGGAAATTGGGATGACCATTTCCCATTGATTGAGTTTGCTTATAATAATAGCTATCACTCTAGTATTGGTATGGCTCCACTTGAGGCTCTTTATGGTAGAAGGTGTAGATCTCCTATAGGTTGGTTTGAGGTGGGTAAAGTTGCCTTGATAGGACCTGAATTATTTCATGAGGCTATGGAAAAAGTCTGAACTAATAGAGTAAGGTTGAGAACGGCCCAAAGTTGAAATAGTCCTATGCCGATGTTAGAAGAAATGATCTTGAATTTTATGTTCATGATTGTGTTTACTTGAAAATCTCACCCATGAAGGGTTTAATGAGATTTGGGAAGAAAGGGAAGCTTAGTCCCCGTTATATAGGCCCATATCAGATTTTGAGACGTATTGTTAAGGTTCCTTATGAATTTGATTTTCCTAATGATTTCACATCTGTGCATCCGGTTTTCCATGTCTCTATGTTGAAAAAGTGTGTTGGAGATCTGATATCTATAGTTCCCTTAGAAGGTTTGGGAGGTGATGAAATTTTTTCTTATGAGGAAGTTCCGGTTGAGATTTTAGACCGGAAAATCAAGAAGTTGAGAAACAAAGAAGTTGCTTCCGTAAAAATGTTGTGGAGGAATCATTTAGTTGAGGGTGCTACTTGGGAGGCCGAGGCCGATATGATGTACCGATATCCTCATCTTTTTCCTTCTACTCCTACTCTAGCTTGAGGTAATGAGTTCCTCATGGTTTGCTCTTTCTTGTTATGTCATGTGTGGTTTTGTTATTCCCATGGTTTCCTTATTTTATGCATGTTCATGAAAAACATGTGTTCTGAAAGAAAATAAGTTTAGATGATTGATTTGCCTCATGATTGTTGTGTGCATTGAGTATGAGTTGCCTATAGATTTCATGAGATGAATTATTGAACATGCTTTAACTTGGAGTTAATATTTCCTCCATGGATATATGATTTTGAGTATAGATTGCATATAGGCTCCATGAGATTGTGTTGAGCATGCTTGTAGCTTGGAGATGGTACTTCCACCTTGAACATGAAATTTTTTGAAATTTCATGCATATTGGGTTTCTAGGTCTAGTTCCTACATTCCTTATGGTGCATTGAGTATGTTTAGCTTGGAGTCGATGCTTCCTCCTTGGTTTTGTATATTTTGATGAGATTGCATGCATGATGGGCTGCTAGTCTTGAGTCGTTTCTTTCATGAGGTGCCTAGAATTTGGCTACTAGTCTTGAGTCGTTTCTTTCATGACGTGCCTAGAATTTCCATTCTAGGACGAATGTTCCCAAGGGGGAGATAATGTAACACCTCGGAATCTAGTAATGTAATCTAGGGGCTATGTGTCAAGGCAAGAGCCAAAGATTTGGGCCTGGGCAACCTTCACGAGGACCCATACGGGACGTGAAGGGCACCACGAGCCGTGGTGCTGCCCATGGTAGCTCACAGCATCTAACCAAGTTGTGCTCAACTCCCACGACCACCATGAAGCCTCGTGGTGGGGACCACGAGTCGTGGTGATGAGCGTGGTGATCTAGGCATTAGCTAGTCAAAACTTTCCAAAAAAGAGACCCTCCACACGAGCCACTTGACGGCTCGTGAAGGCCACCACGGGCTGTGGAGAGTGTCATGAAGGGAGTAGAGTTTAAGGGTGGCAAAGCATAGCCACTGGTCAAGGACCACAGGCACCGCTATAGGCCATGAAGTCCTTGACGGGCCGTGGTGCCCCTCGTGGAGGTGGTTCGTCAGGATTTAGTTCAGGGGTTTTTTGTTCTTTTCCTGTTTTAAGTAAATTAATACTATGTCATTTACCCAAGCCTAGCACCTCTATATAAGTGATTTTAACCTCAAAACTCACCCATTCAAGTCATTCTCTCAAAACCAAAAAGAAAAACCAAAGTTCTTCCTCTTAAAATATTTCTCTCTCTAGAACTAGAACTTGAAGGAAAAGAAAGAGTTGAAGCTAGAATAAAGTTCAAGTCTCCATTCCTCAATCATTTGTGGGATATGAAATCAAGGTATGATTGGTTTTCGTACATGGAATACTTTCATCCATGGTGCCCCTAAGATTCCCTAATTGAAAAGTAAAAATACCGCAATTTGAGTTAGGGTTTTCTTCTAATGTTGTGGGTTTTGATGAATGTTGATTTAATTGATTGGGTAATGATTGTTTATGCTTGAATTGAGTGGAATACATGTTTTAGGATGAATTTAAATGTACCCATGCTTAACCCATGTTTCTAAGATGAATTTGATATAAATGGGTTTGATCCATGAAAGGAGAATTTATGGGTTAGATATATTCTTGTAGGATGAATATGATACATTATGAATTGCTTTGAGAGTGAAGCATGTGTGATGATTATGATATGAATTGCTTTGAGAGTGGAGCATATATGATGATTATGATATGAATTGCTTTGAGAGTGAAGCATATATGATGATTATAAGATGTAGTGCTTTGAGAGTAAAGCTTATGTTAAGAATTGTTGATTTTATATGTGATTGTTGTGGAAGGGATAGTTCCCACATGGATTGCTTATGTATGAATGTGAAAGGCTTTCTCACATTGAATGATTCTAGGTTGAAAGGATTGCTCACCTGAAATGAATCTAAGCTAAAAGACTAAAAAAATGATGAGGCTAGAGGCGATTACCATTGACCTCTAAATGAGAAGGATATGAGGTGATTACCTATATTCCTTAGAATTGAACAAGAGGCGACTACCCTCGTTCCTTTTATGATGATTGGACATGGAGGTGAGTACCCATGATCCTTATATAATTATATGGAGGCGAATACCCGTGTCATGTGATGTTGGACATGGAGGCAAGTACTCATGATCCCATAAGTTGGATGTGGAGGCGAGTGCCCATCTTCCTATATGCAAGGCAAGAGGTGAATACCCATGAGCCTTTATAGGAAGGCAAGAGGTGTTTCCCCATGTCTATAAAAGATAAGCTAAATATGTTATGCTAGGTGATGAGCTTGGATTGTTGCTTGTGTTGACTTCCATGATGAGTAAGACAATTGAAGGATAACCCATGTCTTTGCTAAGTATGTTTTGAGGTTACATCAAGAAGTATTCCTTATATGTTGATATAATCAATTATGTGCATTGATTATGCTTATGACTTATATTGTCTAACTCTTATGCTTATGTTGATGTTTATGCAAGCTATCATATTTATTACATTCTTGTACTAACGCGTACTCTTGCCTACATTTCTTATCCAAATGTAGGGTTCAGCATTCCCGACTCTCATCCCCGTGGATAGGATCTCTAGTAGAGGCAAGATTGATGATTGGTGAGTCCTCATAGCATTCGAGGATTTAGCCACCATTTCCTTATGTTCTTTTAATTTTTAGAGTTTAACATTGTTGTATGGGTTGTTTCCCAAGAATCTTGGAGTTAGATGGTTTTGAGACAATTGTATGAGACTTCCGCTTTTTTTTATAAAGACTTTGATGTTGTTGAAAAATGTTTTAAATCGTGTCATTTTTCTATTATCTTGCCTATGAATATTAAGTGGCTTATATGAGGCCTTTCGGGGTCTTGTATGCCATGTTACGTCTAGGGGGTACCCCTGGGTCGTGACACTAAGACTAGGACTCACCTACAAAACCTATTTACGGCTCATGCATTGAACGACGGTCCATCCTCGTGAACACTTGAAAAATACATAAAAATTGACTTTTTTGGAAAAACTGACTGGCCAACCACAAACCTGTTCTATGGTCTGTGGGTCTTTCCACTGGTCGTGGATGGCACCACAGGAACTGGCTTGAGATTTCTTAAAAACATAATTTTTCTGCCTTTTCAAATCCGAGGTGTTACACTTTTCTTGTGCAACGCAAAATCAAGTTCTTTCATCCTATTTACTATGCTAGCAAAATGCTGAATTGTGCTAAAAAAATTACACCATAACATAACAAGAGTTGTTGGCTGTAGTATATGGGTTTGTGAGGTTTCGAGCATATTTATTGGGTACCAAAGTGGTGGTTCACACGGACCACGCAACATTAGGTACCTAAAGGCAAAGAAAGAGGCTAAGCCAAGGATGATCCAATGGATATTACTCCTTCAAGAATTTGACATCGAGGTGATAGATAGAAATGGGTGTGAGAACCAAGTAGCTGACCATCTTTCAGGTTGGAGACAGAAACTAGAATCATTGAAGAGAAAGATATTGATGATACTTTTTCAGATGAATCGGTATTGGTAATCTCTGCACCCTCTGCTACTTGGTATGCTAATTTTTCTAATTATATTATGTATGGGCTGGTACCTGATGATTTAAGTAGCCATCAAAAGAGGAAATTCCTATTTGATGTGAAGAAATACATGTGGGATGAACCGTTTCTTTTTAGAGAATCTGCTAACAATATTATTCGACGTTGTGTGCCGGAAGTGGAAGTGAATGAGATCCTTGAAGCTTGTCATGCCTCACCAGTATGTGGTCATCATGAAGGCATTCATACAGCCTCTAAGGTCTTACAATATGGCTACTATTGTCCATCAATGTTCGGGTATGCTCATGTATTTCGCAAGTGTTGTGTCCAATGTCAATTACAAGGAAGCATATCTAGAAGACATGAATTGCCGCTTTCACAAATCCTTGATATTGAATTGTTTGAAGTTTGGGGGATTGATTTCATGGGACCTTTTCCTATCTCTTTTGGGAATATATATATCCTTGTGGCAGTAGATTATGTCTCCAAGTCGGTAGAAGCGATAGTATTACCAAACAACGAAGCGCGAAGTGTCACAAAGTTCCTCAAAAAGAACATCTTCATAAGGTTGGGTACCCCAAGGGCCATCATAAGTGATGGAGGGTCACACTTTTGCAATTTTCATTTTGTGGAACTCTTATCAAAATAAGGAGTCAAGCACATATTTGCAACGCCATACCATCTACAATCGAGTGGAAAAGTTGAAGTGTCTAATCGAGAAATAAAGAGCATTTTGGCCAAAACCGTGAATGTCCACCGTACAGATTGGTCAAGCAAGCTTGATGATGCTCTTTGGACCTACCGTACAACAGTCGAATCTCCCATTGGATTGTCGCTTTATAAGTTGGTGTTTCTGAAAGCTTGTCATCTTCCGGTGGAGTTAGAATATAAAGCTTTATGCGCATTGAAGAAGATAAACCTGAATTGGGACATTGCTTCCAGAGGGCGTGTACATCAAATCCTCAATTAGATGAATTCTATTTGCAAGCCTAGAAAAACACAGCTCTATACAATGAAAAGGTTAAGTGGTGGCATGATCATAAGATACTACCTTTTGAGTTTCGAGTAGGGGAGTTGGTCCTTTTGTTCAATTCAAGGTTGAAGCTATTCCCTGATAAGCTCAAGTCCAAGTGGACTGGTCCGCACACTATCACCCATGTGTATGAAAATGGGGTGATTGAAATTGAAGATGCAAAAGGGATAAGATTCAAGGTTAATGGGCAATTGTTGAAGGCAAACTTTGGCGAAAGTCAGGATGTGCGAGTTCTTAAAGTGGTGTATTTGAATTATGTTTGAAGAACATTTCCACGTCGTTTCGTGACGTTAAATTAGGTGCTTCTTGGGAGGAAATCAAAGTGTTAGTCATTTTCAATAATGTGGATGTTCACATGTGCAGGTGTTGTGTAATAGGCGATGGTAAGGCCAATTCGGTGATGCGCCGAGTACAGTAACTGGAGCTCCAATGAATCTACCCAATTGAAGGCTCAACATTAGGTGCTTACTGTCTACTTCGGTGATATCCTTGACCTATAATGCGATGGGCCAACTCCACTTGGTGTACTCACTATAGTCCGCCTAACTAGGAATGAAAAATAGGCACCATAGTAGTAATATCGGCGATGGTGATAGACACAAAGGAGACCCACCCATGCACATTGGGCGATCATGGCGTAGTCCACTGAAGTGAAGAAAATATTTCCCTACACTACAGCCCCAATGGGTGATCTAATTCCATTCAGCAATTCGCCGATCAGTGATGGATCAGGGAGTGATTTTACCCTATCTCTATTTATAACAATTCTATGCATTGAGGACACTGCTCTTTCCTTTTTGGCAGGGGGGGGGGATTGTAGATGGGCCCAGCTAGTATCCCTATTTGATTAAATTTAGTGATTTTAAGTATTAGAGTGCTCCATGGGTTTAAAGCTTATTTCTCGATCATCGTTTTGTTCTATCCAATTGTATTGCCCAAAGCTCTGATTGATCAAAGTTTTCGGATCGATTGTGTTCAATATCGATGTCTTGAATAGTACTCATATTGAGCATGATACATTGTGTTGGTATAGCGAGAATGAAATCGATGTGGTTACACTTTTGAACGATCTCTTTGAATCTTTTGTTGATTAGCTATGTGTTGATGTGAGCCTTGCAATGAACATCACATATATGCTTTAGATCTTTTCAGGATATGGTAAATGAGTGTTTTTAGAAGTTCTATATGTGGTGAGGTTTTACTTGAAAAGATGTATGTGGAGTCCTACAATTTGCCTTGTTAGTCCGATTGTGTGACTCTTGGTGAATGTGATACATGATCTTGGGCTAAAATTCAATGAGGGAGCCAACTCTTTCATAAAGCTTTTGTGACTACCCTGTTAGGGTATGAATCCACGTTGGTACCACTTGAGCCTAACCTTATTTGTTGACAACCAAAAGAAGCCTCTTGAACCAAATTATCCTTGATTTTAACCAAAAATCCTTTTTGAAGCATTGTGATATTTCAATAGCCAACTTAGGCCAAAAACCTAAGTTGGGGGTATGGAAAGGAAGGATGAATGGAAGCCAAGTGAAGGGCAAAGAGAGATGAAATGAGACTCAAATCTGAAAGTTTTACAGAACCCTTCTTATTATATAAAAAAATAGAAGTGGAGGAAATAATAGGGGAAAAATACATAATTTGGATGGCAATTCAAGGTTTGATCTCCCAAAAGAATAATAGGAAAACAAAATTGAGAAGAGGTGAGAATGATTGCAAAAGGTATAAGTCACCAATCCAAATCTACCATGACTTAACCCTCAGCCCCATAAAAATCCTAAAAGACCCTTGAGATCCTACATGAACTAGGTTGTGTGATGATTGAAAAATATGGGCAAACCTATAAGATAAAACTTGCATGTATTTCTCTTTCGGGATAGTGAGAGTTGCATTGATTCCTATTACCTTTGTTAATTTTCTTTGTGAGAGCATGGAATTGTTCTTAGCGTGAGGGCACTTGAATGCATTTGTTGAAACATGTTCTTTCATTAGACAAGAAGCTAAAGTGATCTTAAGCTTTAATTTAGACTAGTTAGTCATCATTTGCAGCTTTGTGATCATGATTTAAGGTAACATGATATTCAGAGTAGTCTTGACATGGCGCTTTCATATTTGCTCTCGTTGAGTACTATTGTAGACACCCTTATTGAGCTTGTGGTGTTCTTGATTTACTTGAGGATAGGCAAAAGTTTAAGTTGGGGGTGTTGATGAGTGGTAGATTTGCACTAGTTTAAGGTCCATTTAGCTAAATAATTAGTGTCCTCAATGCCAAATTTTGTCTTATTCTAATACAATATTGTTTATTTTCAGCTATGAAGGCAATTGGACAAGGCAAGGATAGATGCATGGAAAGAAGGGCCAAAAACACAACAAGAAGTGTAAACTACACATTGTAGGTCACCTAATGAGAAGGGTGAATTGCCAAAGTAATTTGAGAATGCCCTAAATAACAGACCGTTGAGTCAACCCTCAAGGTTAGTTAGTGAAGATTGGCAAGAAAGGCGATCTACCGAATGACATAAGGTGAGGTGAGTGGATATCGCCAAAGTTTACCGTGTTGGCAGATAAAATGATGGATCAAGGAGTGATACGGAGTGGATCTCAGTGAATCACAAAATTGACAAAAGCGAGCTAAGACAGGATCGCCTAGTGAGACAAAAACATCTGAAGCTTGAAACAAGAGAAAGGTGAACCTGAGGAGAATGGGCGATTCACCGAATGCAGTTGGCGAACTGAGCTAATGTCACCAAAAGGGACACAAAACATAATTTTTGGTAAAATTTTGGGAAACTATAAATAGCCCAGAGGAGAGAGAAAGAAGGGTGGAAAATTGAGAGAAATACTCTGAACTTTCTAGAGAGAAACATTTTCCATTGAGAAAAAATACATTTTATTGTTGAATCTTTCAATTGTAAACTTAGATTTGGGAAATTTAAGTGTAATTTGAAGTGGGTTCACTGTGAAACACTCAATTTCATACTACCCATGCCTAATGTATTTCCATTTCGCAATGTGTGGCTAAACTCCAAAGCTCTTGGGGTGTGATTATGGGGTTGGGTGTTGATTTAATTTAATTGGTTTGTTGAATTTCTCTGTTTTATGACTTTTATTCATGAATTTGACTAATTTCCAAGTGATTAAATCATTGATTGAGGTGGCCTACTTAATTCTAGTTTCGATCTAGTAATGTTGAACACTCTATCCATTAGGTCCATGAAAGTTGTCGGGGCATTTGTCAACCAAAATGACATCACTAAGAACACATAGTGACCATACCAAGTTCTAAAATCCATATTCAGAATGTAACTTTTCCTTACCTTCAACTAATGATACCCTTATCGAAGATCAATCTTTGAAAAGAAGCTAGCACCATGATGCTGATCAAACAAGTCATTGATCTTGGGAATGGATACTTATTATTTATCATGACCTTGTTTAATTGATGATAATCAATACACATACGAAGAGAACCATATTTCTTTCAAACAATCAAAACTGGAGTACCCCCCGGTGAAATTTTTAGCCTAATGATACCCTTATCCAACAAGAATTTCAACTAATCCTTAAACTTCCTTAGTTCTGCCGAAGCAATTCTATAAGTGTGATAGAATTTGGCTGCTTATTTTGAAGAAGGTCAATTCCAAAGTCTATCTCCCTTTCGAGAGGAACACTATGAAGAGCATCAGGAAACACTTCTACAAACAAAATAATAAATAGGAATTGACTCAAGCGTAGTGACTTCAAAATCTGTATCTCTAACCTGAACAAGAGGATAGATGCAACCTTTAGAAATCATATTCCTATCCTAATGTCACAATATAAACCGACCAATAGTCTCTGAATTTCCACCCTTCTATTCTAAGATAGGCTCATTTGGAACCTGAAATTTGACCACTCAGGTTCTACATTCAATGGAAGCATAATAAGAATGAACTCAATCCATCTAAAGAATGACAGTGAAATCTATCATGTATAACTTTACAAGATCAACTGGTGATTTTATGGGAAATTGAAATTGGCAAATTTCTGTAGACCTGTTTAGGGACAATGGAATCACCAATCATAGTAGAAAATTAAAAAGGTTGTAAAATAATATGAGGACTAACATCAAACTTCATAGAAACATACGGAGTCATAAAAGACAATATAGAACCTACATAGAGCAATGCATAAACATCAAACATAAAGACTCATAAAATACCAGTGATCACATTTGGAGAACCCTCTGGATCATGATGAGTTTGAAGTGCATAAAACCTATTCTGACGTTGACTACTACAACCAAAAGAAACACAAGTTTGAATCGGGCGACCTGTAAAAGCACTAGGCTAAGTATACTGACCATCTCTACCCTTAATAGCATAGGAAGGGCAATCTCAATCTGTGAATAATCATACCACAACAAAAACATGCACTAGAACCGGCTACGCAATCACCCGCGTGGTTCTTCCCAAACCTCTGAGATGTGGGGAATGTCTGACCACTAGGAGCAGTCCCTTGAGGCTTAGGGTTAGACACCCTATCCTTATTGAATTTCAAATTTGCAGCACTAGATGAAGTTGGACCGGAGAACTTTTGTAAAAACAGAGAACAGCCACTTCCACTAGACATTAAGTGAGAGAAATCACCACTATCTGTTACAGCCCTCTTTGTCTCTCTAGCAGTCTTTTTAAACTTTTATTCCTAGATTTGTTAATGATGAGTCATCAACCTTAAGATATCTATTTCCTTGATCAACATGGTGTTTCTATATTCTTTGACCACTATTTCGGAAACACTAGAAACTAACATACTCATTCGTGTGCTAGAATCGTCAACTATTGCCAGAGCATACTTAGATAATGTAGTGAACATAAAAGAGTATTCCTCCACACTCATATTACCTAGCCTTAGGTTTATGAATTCTTGAACTTTAGCCTCCCTAGTCTCAAGGGGAAAGAACCAATCAAAAAACGTTCGTTTGAATTTATCCCAACCCAAAGGACCAACATCAATAGCCCTCTCTTCTTTGCATTGAGCAAACCACATTTGAGCAACCCCTTTAAATTGGTAAGAAGCCATGTCTGCCTTTTCCACCGGATCACACCTATACTGTCCACAATCTTTTGGATCCCCTCAACAAACTCTTATGGATCTTCATCCACATTCGAACCATAGAATTTTGGAAGATTCATCCTTTTGAAGTCTACAACTCTTATTCCCACCGTACCCCAATTTGGGTTCAAAGGTGCTACAACCTCCCTATTAACTTGTGCGGTCAGATCTTTGTACAACATTTGGAAACCAACCCTAAACTTTGCAGGTGAGACTTGCTCAGCCAAAGGATTGACCGGAGCTTGAGGAACGTTGGGTTCCACATTGTCATTGACATTCCTTCTTAATTGACTACTTCTTGGAGGCATGTTCTGAAAACTCATACTACAAGAGTTAGAAGGAAGACTTCATAGAGTTCCACTCTATCGTACTACTTTAGATTAATGAAAGAACTTATGTTTGTCAAACATCTCGTAGCTTACTATTCATAAATGGCAGGTGTTTCACACTTTACTAAATGTGCCTTTTCAGAGACCTATGACTCTTTGAAAACTTAATTCTTTGAATACCAAGTTTTTCACGACCCAAGATTTCCCCTTAGATATGATATGGTGAATAGAATCTTGAAGAACTCTAAACAAAATGCTTAATATAGCATGAAACTAAGATAACAATATCACTCAAATTTAGAGATAAGTTAAATATGAATATCAAAATAACAATCTCAACAAAAAGAGAATCTGAGTACAAAGACTAAAAATGTAGAATCATACTAAGTCTAACATAAGCCTCTACTAGTAGCTGTGGCAAAGATAAGCCCTAGCTCACGGAAAAAAATCTAAAAACGGAAATGACATAAAGCATAAAAGACATATGGTGGCAAAGTTTTGAAGTTTGAGGACTCACAAAACTGTGATTATGCTAACTGCGGTTGGACGGTTAAGCTCTAGAAACTATATTATAAGACAATATAGGCACTAGATATATATGCAGTCAGTCCTTAAAATGTACAAAATATGAGAAAAGATACATGACTATAAATATAATAACGTGATAAGTCTGAAGACATGATAATGCATGGACAAGTAAAACATGACATATCTGATAAGATGAGTTCATAAAACATAGTATAAGGTCATTACCATATTCTAAAAATCATATCCTAAGTAGAATTCATGACATATGTATAAAACATAAGCTCTTTAAAGGAGTCATATTATTTTTTTGAAGATTTACCGTTACCTGACATAAACCATGTTAGCTATAATATGGAGTTGAGTGTACTGCTCCCACACTAATAAGAGAATGTACCACTTGCCAAGATAAGGACAATTTTCTTAAGCTTAGGTGGATCTACTAGATAATGTCCATTCGAGACAATCCTATGGGGCACATAGTTGAAGGACCTGGGTAATTGCAACTACTCCAACTCGATGTTAAGTAAACTCACAACGGAAATATATATAACCATATCATAATCATAATCTTAGTCTTTGAAATGGTAAGAATATAGTAATATCAAATCATCCAAGAAGACTCATAATCATAAGAATAGCTCCTTTAAAGTATCATGATATCATAAAACAATCAATTTATTAGAGACACTTAACCGAAAGCACCTAAATCAAGATAACCTTTACATAATGAGGATAATTCAATTGGAAGTAACCTAATTTCATTAAATCGAGTGGACACTTTATTCGAAAGTTTCCTAAAATCATCATCTCTTCAATTCATAATGCATGCATATCCTTAAAGCATGATTTCATAATCAAAATACTCATATAGCATGGGTTCATTTAGAAATCATTGAAAACATGTCATTAAGATCAAATCATGCACAATAAGATAAATAATGATGGAAAATCTTAATATCAATGGAACCATATCATAATCATTAAACCCTAGAAAGTAAGAATCATAAAGAGAATTTAGAGGTTTCTTTGGGAAGCAACCTAATTTCATAAAATTATATTGACACTTTATTCAAGAGTATCCTAGAATCATAATCTCTTCAATTCATAATACATGCATATTCTCAAACCATGATTGCATAATAAAAATACTCATATAAAATGGGTTCATGTAGAAATCATTGAAAACATGCAATTATGATCAAATCATGCATAATAAGATCAATAGTGATGGAAAATCTTAATACCAATGGAACTTGTATCATAATCATGAAAGTCTAGAATTTGTGTAAGAATCATAAAGAAAATTTAGATGTTTCTTTGGGACTCAATGGGTTAAGAGGAACCCATTGATGAATTTCCCATACACCTTGATGAACCCTAGCGATTTGAAGCTTAAAGAACCCTATAATTAATAATCTAGAAATGACATAATATATGTATTAAAATGTAGAAAATGACCTAATTAACCTTGAGAAATAACTGTCGGACCTCGTCCATGGATACCATGTATGGTCCGCACAAAAGACCATGAACCGTACTGTTCCTTAGTAAATCAACCACTTAAAATTTACTTATATGACCAAGAACCACAAACACACTTCCACAATCCGTCATTGATACCACAAGCCATTTATGCGCCTTATACACTGACCCTAAACCTTAGGTTTGGACGCTCAAGTCTATGAACCCGTGATGCCATGTACGGTCTATACATCCTTTGATGAGCCATACTACAAGTCTTGTATCACATCACGAGCTTCCAACAAAGAGTGTCGAACCATGAGTCATGGTACTATGTACGACTTGTACTAGCCATTCGTGGAACCCAAGGCACTTAATTTCACCAAATTTAGAACATACTCTATGAGCCTCATTTACAAACCGTCGATCAGTCAACGAGCAATCATATTGGCTCCTACAAACCTCATATAACTTAACATTTTCCCATCTTCTAGGACATCATCTACAACTAGGATATATTAGTCGTATAACATTGTACATACCTATTCCATGCTAATAAACCACTTGAACAAGCAAATTTTCTGCACTTTTCCTTTCCAACTCAACCTTTCCAAGGTGTTACAAACCAGATCTATCATGGCCCATGTTTCAGTCATTGCACCCATACTAGTTAAAGTTTTTATCCCAGTTAAAGAATTTATCTTGGTTGAAGTTGTTGTCTCGGTTGAAGTTCCGCCCTTGATTTCCTTGACTTAGGCTCCAAGTATCTTTATTTGATCCTAGGGTGTCGGTCTGGAAACCCCTGGACTTATGCGCAAAGTATCTTGATTTGATCTTTGGGTGTTGTTCCAAAAACATGTTGTCTGATCATTCACATAGTGTGCATCCACATCATACTCATAGTTCTCATGTGTGTGTGCTTTTCCATGTGAGCCTACAAAATTAACTCTCTCTTCTCTATTGCCCATAAGATGTTTCACAATAATGCAAAATTTAATTCTAATCTAGGCCATCTCCTGACGAAGTTCCTAGTTCATTCTCCTTATATTTGCGGTTGAACCTATAACATAAGTTCCCTTAGAAGTCTCTATTTACCTAGGGTACCAAGCTTTATTAGTTTTCCAAACTCTATCAAGTGTCTTTGATGCTTTCTTAGAAGTGTTTTACATGAACTCTCTTCTTGTTATGGTGTATATCGCTGCAATAGCATTAGAATCTAATGCTCATTAGCAATTTTCAGTAGCAAATATTTGGATATCCAGTGATTCGGCATGTTTTCATGTTTTTTGAGAACTGCTTCCATGTATGATATAGATCATCTCTTGGGAGTTGCTTGAAGTTATATATCTCATATTTTAGCAACAACATCTTCGTATGGTTGAAAGAATTTCTCCAGAAATGTATCTCGCACTCTCCATGTTGAAATTGAATTATTCAGGAGATCAGCAAACCAAAGATTTTTTAGCATATCAAATATTATGGGAATAACTTGATTGTGGTGGCATCCTGGTTTACTTCAGGCCTGTTGCAGGTAAACTTGTAAATACTCACAAAATTTGTCAAATGCATATGGGCATCATCAGTTGCTTTGCCCATGAATAATCCTCTCTTATTCAACATCTGAATCATGTTATTAGTGAAATAAAACTTTGTTCAAGCACGAAATAGCACCAGTAGCCTGAGCGTTGCTTTCATCAACATCCTAATCATCCCTAATGTCTAACTGTGAAATATGTCTAGGCTGCTGGTGTGCTCTCCTCCTAGGCTGTTATTAGGAGCATTTTTGTGAGCTTTTTCATCTCTCCTTACTTGAGTTTCAGCAATGTCGTTAATGTTCAGTCATCCGAGCTGCCTCTTCTTAATACGCTTATTCTTTTTGATCATCCCTTAGTCTAGTTGCGGCTTCTTCCATGGTTTCATGACCACCGTTATTGGCCATTCTTCTTAGAGCTCTTTGAATTTCAAGATCTATTAGAATCGGAGGTTTGCCTTGACTCCGTATATTTGGCATACACAAGTGTTCAACATAAAACAACTTAAAAGGTTAAATTATGAAATAATGACTAATAGTCAAAAAAACACAATTTTAGTCCAAAAACCATATTCCTCGAAGACGGCACCAAAATTTGATACACCCAAATTACATTGCCAAATAGAAGTATAAAGTGGCCATTGTTCAAATATAAAATCTAGCCAAGGTTAAGGTCGATCCGACAAGCAATATGGTTTGGACCTAGTTCAATTGTAATTATTTATGCTCTTCGTAAAATTATTTTCAAAAACTGGATTTTTTGTAACAAGTCGTGTCTATAATCTTCACAAAAATAAAGTAAGCAAATGTTAATTAAATGAATATTGAATCAATGAGAGACAAACTAGAGTTATGTGATACCCATGAAGTCATAACATAGTAAGTCTAGATATTAGTAACCTTTTCTAGTGTATAGTATGCAAAATTTGTAAGTTAAGTTCACCTAAGTGGTTTGTGCCCTTAATAAGTGAATATCACCATGTAACTTAGTCCATCTAAGGGTATTTACTTTACTAACCCTTACCTCTTGTGAGACCATGTGGTTCTTTCGCATAATATGCATAGTATTGCATGAGTGTATGAGGTTTATATGACTTGGTGTATTACGCCAGGAGAATAAGGTTGCAAAGGGGGTGGTAAAATAAAAGAATTATACTAACGTTATGGGCCAAGGATGCCCTTAAACAAGTTTGAGTTAAAGAATATCTCTTCTAACACCCCGCCCGTTCGGAAGGTTTAAGTTAATCAGCACCTTTGGGGTAAGACAAAGAGTGTCTTATATGCTAATAAGGATGTTTTATAAGGTGATATAGTCGCCCAATGATCGTAAGTTAAGTTTTAAAATCAAGCAAGTTGGGAAATAAAAGTTGAGAAAAGTTAGAGTAAGTTTATTTGATAAATTTTCTGAAATTTGGGTTAAATGTCTTAGAGCTTTTCTCCCTATCTATAAAGTTTTTGAAGAACCCCAATATAACAAATTGAAGGTCTACGAGTCTACTTTCCAATGCATAAAACCATTTGTCCATACGACTTCATAATTGAGAGATATTAAGATTTTAGTGAGACTACACATGCAGGCACGTGAAGGTGGTCCCTCGCCCCTATGTCGGTTTAGCTTTATAAGATTTGGTTTTCCTTCATTTTATCTCATTTTTTTCAACCAAATAAGAAGAAAACAGTCTTAAATCCTCTCTAACGGTTCCCCTATCATCCAAGCAAAGATCTACCAGATTTCAACGTGGTTTCACCCTAGGAATCTTCGTAGAGATTGTGGTACTTCTTTCCTTCTCGTTGGTTGTGATTTGAAGGTTTCTTCATGGTGAAGGAGTATCATTTTTTTAGGTGGTGCTGCTGCTGTTTGGAGGTAATAATTATCGCCCTTCATTTTATTGAGTGAGTCCAAGTTATAGCTATGCTATATAAGCAAGAACACAATAGACGGATGAAGTATCGTATTTGGATGGTTATGTGATGTTGGGCTGTTTTAAAAGTATTTCTTGATGTTGTTGTTGCTGGAATTTTGGAAAATGATTTGTTTGTGTGTGGTTGTTGTTGATATGAGTCTAGAAGAGAAGACAAAGTATAGATGGGTAATTAATTGTAAGATAAATAAGTGTAATGTTGGTTCCATTATTGCATTAAAATTTTCAAATGGTTTCTTCTTGGTTAAACGTCTTGTGTTTGAGCAGACTGTTTGTTATTAACGAGACATACTAAAAGACTATAAGATCCATCATTTTTAAGTTAAGGTTCTGCCCTTTTATTCTCTTATTGCTTATGAAGAGAAAGACATGATTCCAAACATGATTATTAAACGAACTCATAGGATGGTGATCGAAAGCCGTAAGTTCAAGTTATTATGGTTATATTGAATAATTATAGGACTGTATTTCATATATTTTTTCTTGGTTTAATGGTTTGAAGACTCATGGTTGGGATTTGGTTGTGGTTATTTTGGGGTTGGAAAGGAGGGGTATGGTGATATGCCGAGTTTTTGTTATTGTGCAGGCATACTCTATTTGGTTGTTGTTGACTATTTCGTAGGCCTCCACTTGTTAATAGCTACTGCAACAAATGTATGTTATGTCATTAATTAGGGGTTGTAATTTGGAGAAGAAAAGGTAATGAAGGATACATTTAAAAAGGGTTTGGTGAGCTAATCACTCTGCTAGTAAGCTCTAAATTGCTACTTTGACCCTGATGTGTTAATATTTTGCCTGTAATCGTTGTGTGACATAATTTTCTGTAGATTAGATATTGTAAGGAAGGGGTACAATCTATATTGATGCAACAATACCCAGAATTGAGGTATGTTAAGGCTAAGCACTGTACTTCCTTTGAGCACGAATTTTGGAATCCTAAATCGTCAAATATTGTTTTACTACTCTATTGCTAGAAAGACCTTTTGTGAAAGACATTGAGATTGCAGCTGGCATATTTTTGTGACTCTATTATGTTGCTATTCCACTCGTTCGGGTAGATAGGGTATTCGACGTCTTTATGTCATTTTGTTGATTATCTTTACTATAGGTCTATGTGTAGAAATTATTATTCTTCTTTAAGTGTAGTAACTTAAAAAGATTAGGGATGAACAATATGAATTTGAAATCAGTCCTCCTTCCTCGCTCATTTATATTTTTTTAAAACTTTAAAATAATACGTCGATCTCCAAAACTCTTAATGTAAATCATATGTTTAAACTACTAAAGGACATGTGTTTTTCTGAAATACTTTCTTTTACAAACTACTAAGGAAACATATATAGATACTAAGTGAAGAACTTTAAGCTCTTTATGAACATCCTCAGGTTTAAGTTACCTTTCTAAATCTTAGTTAAGTGTTCCAGTTTAATCTACAAATATATAAGGTTCTACGAGATATTTACATGTGATACGAAAGTGATTACGAGATCATGAGGACAAGAGTACCAACGGGCCAAGATTGGCAACATGATTTAGGTAACACAAATTCATTACGAATCCATGACATTAAGTGTTATGCATTCTACTCCCGAGCTATAATTGGAAGGTATGGGGCCTATTTCCTATATTTATACGTATGAGACACAGATGGACACAAGTTGGCAAATATGATGCTGGTTCGCTACCGGAAGGCACCACCATTGCTAGCACTTGGTTGGGTATGACATGCATTTGCATCTATATATATGTATTCACGACATGTGATTATGCAAGCATATTATGCATATTTAATTTATATAAGGTTGGATGTCAGCCATGGCGGCTATCAGAGTTTCTGTTTTAGGTGTTATCCTTATTACCCTTTTTACAGCAACTATTTCTGATTCTACTTTCTGCCTTACATACCAGTACATTTTTATTCGTACTGACGTCCCATTGCCTGGGGACGCTGCATTTTAGTTTCGTGCGTGCAGGTCCAAGTAGGGATTCTGATTAACCCATCTACTAGGATTTGTGGTTCAGTTGTGAGTTTGTAAGCTCCACCTCTTCCTGGAGCTTTCATAGGATGTTACTTTTATTGTACAGATTGGGTATAATCGGGGCCTTGTCCCGACTAGTGCTTATGACACTCTTCGAGGCTATTGTGGTACGATATTTTAGGTTTCTTGCTGCAGCTTCTAGTCTCCAGCACCATAGGCTGGGCATGTATATATATATATATCTATATATATATGTACGTATGTATATCTTCATTTGCAGCCTTGTCGGCTAGCTAGTACTTTATTATCTTTGGCTTGTCTACCTTCAGCTATATGACATGTTGATATTTAGGTTATGACCTTGATGGTCCAGTCGTAGTATTTTAGATGTTATGCTGCCCAACCTTCTAGCCCATAGTTAAGTCAGTTGTTATGTTTCAGCGGTTAACGCGATCGCATAAGGTATCGAGTGCCAGTCACGCCTCCCCTAGTTTGGGGCGTGACAACTCTAATCCATAATATGCTATTCCCAGAAAAGGTCAAGCTATTAGATGAGGGTTGGTAGCCTCTAATCTTAGTTGTATAATCTTTTTTGCCATTTGTTACCCCTTTCGTCAAGCAAGTAAGAATAAGGTGAATTCTAACGTGTGCACCCATTAAATACCAATTAAACCGAAGGAAAAAATAATACACTTTCAAGGTTTACTAAGTATTAGGTCTACTTTGTTAATTCTTTATGGTTCCCACAACCCTAGTTGTGTGTTTTGCTAATCATACTTGTATTATAATAATCAATGATAATTAAATTAAGCATAATCATCCACTTACAAGATGAATATTGAAAACCCAAAATCTTGAATTAAAACTTAAAAGTAAACGTCAAGAATCAAAGTGTGAAATCTCTTCAAATTCAAGAGCAAAATCAAAGTACTTGTTTTCTTGTGTTTTTAGAACATAAAACGAGCATAAGTTGTAAAAGAAAACCTAGGAAGAGTATTTACGGACATTAACAACATATCCTAAGCAAACCAAGAATATAGTGTTTGACAACTTCTATGGACAATTTTTTATGGGTCGTGATTGGTTTTACGGGTTGTGTAACCCTCTCATAATTTGCAGTCAATGCAGTCTCAAGACTTTTTCCTAAAAAAAAACAACTATGGTCCATAGAATCTTCTATGGCTCATACTCCTCCCTCGTACAAATCAGACCTTCTTATCCCTTCTCAGAATCTCGACCATGAACATCATTTATTGTCGTAAACCCATTTATGCCTCGTACTGCTCACTCATAAATTTAGAGTTTATTCCTAGTTCATGTATCTCAACTATGACTGCTATCTATGGCTCATGGATAAAAACACGGCTCATAGATGGTCAAAATTTTCCTGCAGTATCTACTTTCAACACTTAGCCACCAAATCTTGTTGTTCATGCAAAATAACTATAAAATACATCAAATCCACTAAAATGCGCTACATACATCGATCCTATGTTTTCAGCATCAAAAGTGTCATAAATCTATGTCAAATCAGCAAAGGTTTGAAACATCAATGAAATGTACAATTGCCTGAAAGAATAAATAACCTTTTAAAGTCGATTTGACAAAGAGGATAGACGAGTTTGCATATCGCCAATTCATAACATAATCAATTCATAAGTGACACTTAGCCGAAAACATCTAAGTCAGGATAATACTTACATAATAAGAATAATTCAATTGGAAGCAAACTAATTTCATTAAATCATGTGGACACTTTATTCCAAAGTATCCAAAAATCACTATTTGTTCAATTCATAATGCATGCATATCCTCAAAGCATGATTTCATAATAAAAATACTCATATAGCATGTGTTCATGTAGAAAATTGAAAACATGTAATTAAGACCAAATCATGCCTAATAAGATCAATAATGATGGAAAATCTTAATATCAGTGGAACCCATATCATAATCATTAAACCCTAGAATTTGAGTAAGAATCATAAAGAGAATTTAGAGGTTTCTTTGGGAAGCAACCTAATTTTATAAAATCATGTTGACACTTTATTCAAAAGTATCGTAGAATCATTATATCGTCAATTCATAATACATGCATATCGTCAAAGCATGATTTCATAATCAAAATACTCATATAAAATGGGTTCATTTAGAAATCATTGAAAATATATAATAAAGATAAAATCATGCATAATAAGATAAATAATGATGGAAAAGCTTAATATCAATGGAACCCATATCATAATTATGAAACTCTAGAATTTGCATAAGAATCATAAAGAGAATTTGGATGTTTCTTTGGGACTCAATGGGTTAAGAGGAATCCATTGATAAATTTCTCATATACCATGATGAATCCTATCTTTGAACTTTGAAAAGGATACTTTAAGCTTAAAGAACCATAGAATCACCTTGAGGGAACCTTGAAGAAGAAGACTTTAGATCTTTAGGGGTTTGAGGGAGAATGAGGAGGATTTAAAGTGTAAAAAAAGGTTATAAATATTAGAAATAATCTATAAAGGATGTAATATAGTTATTAAAATAGTAAGAAATGACCTAATTAACCCTAAGAAATAACTATCGGACCTTATCCATGGACACCATGTACGGTCCGCACAAAGGAACATGAACCATACTGGTCCTTAGTACATCAACCACTAAAACTTTACTTCCATGACTAAGAACCACGAACACACTTCCTCGATCCATCATTCATACCACGAGCTGTATATGTACCGTATACACTAATCATCAACCTTAGTCCTGGACCCTCAAGTTTATGAACCCCTGATGCCATGTACGGTCAATACATCCTTTGACAGGTCATACTTGCTAGTCTTTTATCACATCACGAGCTTCCAACCATGAGTCATAGTACTATTTACAACCCGTACTATGCATTCGTGGAACCCACTGCGCTAAATTTCACCAAGTTTTAAACATACTCTACGAGCCTCATTTATGAATCGCTGATCATTCCATGATCTGTCAAATTGGCTCCTCCAAACCCATCTATAACTTAACATTTTCCCAACTTCTAGGACATCATCTACGACTAGGATATATGGGCTATATAACATTATACTGACCATATTACATGCTCATAAACCAATTGTACCAGCAACTTTTCTGAACTTTTCCTTTCCAACTAAACTTTTCCACTTTCGAGGTTTTACAAACCATATCTATCATGGCCCATCTTTGGGTCATTACTCACATACTAGTTTAATTTTTTATCCCAATTAATGTTTTTATCTTGGTTGAAGTTACGGCCTTGATTTCTTTGACCTAGGCGCCAAGTATCTTTATTTGATCCTAGGGTGTTGGTCCAGAAACCCCTTGAGTTAGGAGTAAAGTATCTTGATTTGATCTTTGGGTGTTGATCCAAATATGTGTTGTCTGATCATTCACATAGTGGGTATCCTCATCATGCTCACAATCTTCATGTTAGTGTTTTTCCATGTGAGCCTACAACATTAACTCTCTCTTCTCTATTTCCCATAAGATGTTTCACAAAAATTCAAAATTTAGTTCTCATCTAGGCCATCTCATGAAGCGGCTCCTCGTTCATTCTCCTTATATCTGCGGTGAACCTACAACATAAGTACCCTTAGAAGTCTCTATTTCCCTAGTGTACCAAGCCCTATCTATTTTACTAACTCGATCAGGTGTCTTAGATACTTCCTTAAAAGTGTTTATCATAAATGCTACTCTTGTGATGGTGTATGTTACTGCCTTAGCATAAGAATCTAATGCTCGGTAGAAAATTTCTAGAAGCAAATATTAGGGTATCTAGTGATTCAACATTTTTCAGGTTTTCTGAGAACTTCTTCCATATCTGATATAGATCATCTCTTAGAAGTTGCTTGAAGTGATATATCTCATCTTTAGCAACAACATCTTGTATGGTTGGAATAATAGCTCTATAAATTTTTCTGGCACTCTCCATATGGAAATTGAATTATTCAAGAGTTCAGTTAACCAAAAAAACAATTCCTATTAAATACTATGAGAATAACTTGAGTGTGGTGGCCTCTTGGTTCACTCCAGGCCTGTTGCAAGTAAACTTGAAAGCACTCACAAAATTTGTCAAATGCATATGGGAATCACCAGATGCTTTGCCCTTGAACAATCTTCTCATTTGAACATTTGAATCATGTTATTAGTAATATCAAACTTTGTTCTAGTAGGCAACAGAGGAAACACAATAGAATCGTAGCCTCAACATTATCTTCATCAATATCATAATCATTCCTAATGTCTAACTGGGGAATATGTCTAGGTTGTTGGTGTGCTCTCCTCCTAGGTTGATTATTAGGAGCATTTTGGCGAGCTATTTCATCTCTCCTAGCTTGAGTTTCAGCAATGGCGTTAATGTTCACTCATCTGAGTGGTCTCTTCTTGTTATGCTTATTCTTTTCCATCAATCTTAGTATTGTTGCGGCTTGTTCCATTGTTTCATGACCACCATTATTGGCCATTATTCATAGAGTTCTTTGAATTTTAAGATCTTTTTGAATAAAAGGTTTGGCTTGATTCAGTATATTTGGCATACAAAAGTGTTCAACCTAAAACAAATGAAAAGGTAAATTAGGAAATAATGCCTTATAGTCAAATACACAATTAATTTAATCCAAAAACCGTATTTCCCTGATGACTGTGCAAAAAATTGATATGCCCAAATTACACCTCCAATGATAAGTATAAAATGGTCATTGTTCAAAAATATAATCTAACCAAGGTTAAGGTCGATCCGACAGGTAATATGGTTGTGACCTAGTTCAATTGTAATTATTTGTGCTCTTAGTCAAATTACTTTTGAAAACAGGGTTTTGTGTAACAAGTTGGGTCAATAATATCCACAAAAATGAAGTAACCAAATATCAATAAAATGAACATTGAATCAATGAGAGACAAAACTAGAGTTATGTGATCCTAATAAAGTCATAACTTAGTAAGACTAGATAGTAGTAACATTTTCTAGTGTATAGCATGCAAGATCGGTAAGTTAAGTTCACCTAAGTGGTTGATCCCCTAAGTAAGTTAATAACACCATGCAACTTAGTCCATCTAAAGGTGTTTAATTTCCTAAACCTTATCTCTAATCCATAATTTTCTATTCTCAGACAAGGTCAACCTATTAGAAGAGTGTTGGTCCTCTCTAATATTAGTTGTGCAATCTTGTTTCTCATTAGTTACCCCTTTTGTCCAGCAGGTAAGAATAAGGTGAATTATAACGTGTGCACTCATTAAAAAGCAATCAAACCAAAGGAAAAACAATACATACATGCACACTTTTCAAGGTTTAGTAAATATTAGGTCTACTTTGTTAATTCTTCATGGTTCTCACAATCCTAATTATGGATTTAGCTAATTATACTTGTATGATAATAATCAATGATAATTAAATTAAGCATAATCATGCACTTACAAGATGAATATTGAAAACCCAAAATCTTAAATTAAAACTCAAAAGCAAAAGTCAAGATTCAAAGTGTGAAATCTCTTCAAATTCAAGAACAAAATCAAAGTACTTATTTTCTTGTGTTTTCAGAACATAAAACGAGCATAAGTTGTAAAATAAAATCTATGAAGAGTATTTACAGACATTAAAAACACATCCTAAGAAAACCAATAAGATAGTGTTTGACAAATTCTATTAATAAATTTTATGGCTCCTGATTGCTTTTACGGGTTGTGGAAACCTATTGTAATTTACAGTGAATGCATAGTTGTAGGACTTTTTTAACAAAAAAGAATTACGGTCCATAGAAACTTCTATGACTCATACTCCTCCCTCGTAGAAATTAGACCTTCTTATCCCTTCTCTGAATCTCAACCACGACCATCATTTCCGATCGTAAACCTATTTACGGCTCTTACTACTCACTCGTAAAACTCAGGGTATTTTCCAAGTTTTTGTATCTCAACTATGACTGCTATCTATGGCTCATGGAAAAAAACATGGCTCATAGATGGTCAAAATTTTCGTGCAGTACCTGCTTTCAATGCTTAGTAACCAAATCTTGTTTTTCCTGCAAAACAACTATAAAGTACATCAAATCCACTGAAATGCGCTAAAGAACATACATCCATCCAAAATTTTATGCATCAAAAGTGTCATAAATCGATGCCACATAAGAGAAGGTTTGAAACATCTATGAAATGTACAATTGCGTGAGAGAAGAAAATCAACTTTTCAAGTCGATTGTTCAAAGAGGACAGGTGAGTCGGCATATCGACAATTCGTTTAGTGAGCCCGATCGAGCTTGGCAAATTGGCTTAACGTATATTTTTATGAAGATTCTCTAATATACATAATAGATTTTTGAAGTGAGAGAAAAAAAAATTACATTTTGGAATTATGAGTATGTTCTCTGCAAAACCCTTAACATTGGGAAAAACATGTACTTGGAGATTGGGGAAGCTTATTATGTTTGAAGGCTTATAAATAACCACTTCTTTAGAAATTCAATATAGCTAATATGGCTAAGAGTTTTGGTATATCTTGTTTATTTCTACATTCAATAGTTAACTTTCCTTTTCATAGGATGTGCAATGTATGAATGTCTAATCTATATTTGGTTATTGTTTAATCACTTCTTAGATGATGAATTGAATAGGGTTCAACTTTTTCTTTATGTTTACACTTATAATTTTAGGCTAAAAACACATATTTACCTTAGATCTCTTATGTTGCTTGTAAAGGAACAACATAGTGAGAAGAATTAGTTGATAATGACTTGATTGGATTAGTTTGATAGTGAAAGCTTAAAATAGTTTGGTTGAATTAAAGCAATAAATTGGTTTTTGTGGATTACATGATGGGGTTTGATAAAACTCATATAATAGTTGATAGTTGATTAATAAATACCTATCATTATATTTAATCTCTTACTTTACATTATTCAACTAAATTTAGCCATTATCGATACCCAAACTACAAGATTATAATTCATATGAGCACACTCCGATGAGTTTCCATCTACTCATGATAAAACCATGTTTAAGATTTGTGACTATTTACTTGAAGTAATTGAGAAATCATTCAGATTGTAAGTTCATTTTTTTACTCAACCCCCCGCCCCCGTACATGTCATGCATAAATTTTACTAACGCACAAACCTCTAGTGAAATAAAGCACATTGTAAGGTGAATTATATTCCACTATTCCTTGTGAGATCAACCACAACTCTCAACTGGGCTATATATCACGTGTGAATTGATTTTAAATGTGTAGTTGAACGTTATCATATGTAATGCCAACATATGGACAAAGGTTAATCTGATGTAGTAGAAGAAGCACACTTTGTGAACAACCAAGCAGGGGTTTCCAATCTACCGGTCAAGGATCTAACAAGGATTCTTGGTATTGAAGTCAGGAAAACCAAGGTCAGAACTATTACCAAGACAACAACTATGGACGGTTTGGGTACAAAGATCAAGGTAATTATAAGATTAAAGATGGTTATAAAAATGATCGCAGTTGTAATTATATTCCTCTATAGGGAAGATACCAAGGCGAGACAAGTGGTTCAAGGTCGGAAGATATAATGGTAAGAATGTTGAAAAATGTTGGGTCGACAAATGCTAAGATTAAAGAGTTGAGAACTGATATCTATTATATGACCCATTTGACATACTCTCACTCCAACGTCATCAAGAAGCTAGAGCAACAAATGGAAAAACATTTTGCATCTGTAAACCAAAGAAAAGTTGGGACATTGCCTAGAGACACTTTGGTGAATCCCCAAAAAAGTCATTTCATGAAAGTTTCTACAAGGAGTAAGAAACATGTTGAAGTATAGGCTGGACCAACTATTATAGATGTTGAAGATGAGGTTGTGGAAGAAGATAGTGAAGAACAAAATGATATAGTAGAGAGTGATGATAATCCAGATATAGCGCCAAAGTCTCCAAATAGTTCTCAAAAGATGGACTTCAAAAGGTAAAAGGGGAAGGAGGCTCTGAAGATGTTATCTCCCATTACGAGGCATCATCCTCCCTTCCCATAGTGATTAAAGAAACAAATGGAAAATTGAAAGTTCCATGAATTTATTTCTATGTTGAAGCAATTATCCAAACATTATGTAGGTAGAAAAACTTGAACAAATTCCTTAGTACCCAAATTTCATGAAGGATCAGGTCACCAAGAAGAGAATTGTGAGTTCTGAGCCAGTTGAGAACTAGCATCAGTGCAAAGCAATTGCTTCATGCTCTCTGGCAGATCATAGTGTGAAGTGACTAGTAGGTATTTTATATAATATTCTAGTTAAGGTGAAGACTTTTATATTTCCGGCTAATTTCATTATCTAGGATTGTTAAGTGGACTTCGATGTTCTAATTATATTGGGATTACCATCCTTAGCTACCGAAAGAGTTCTTGCTGATATCGAGAGAAATGAACTAATGTTATGCTTGAGTAATGAAGGGGTGAGTTTCAATATTTGTCGCTCAATGAAAGAACCAAGTGAGATGAGTATGGTATCCATGATTGATGTGGTGGATGATTATGAGTTTGAAATCCTATAGAGGATAAATTTGTAATAGATAAATATGTTGTATATATATCTTTGAAGGGGTTGATGATGAAGACTGGGAGGAGATAGCTAATGCACTGTTGGTATGGGTTCTTATTCAAATGAGCCTAGTGTGCTAAGGTATGTCCCATCCCAATGTTTTCATTTTTTGATGCCTTGAGGAAAAGGCATGATTTTTTTGTTGGGGTAGGGTGGTTTTGTTATTCACTCAATAATTTTCTTGTGGTGTTCTTTGTCACGACCTGATCCCTCGAGTCATGAAGAAAACCTACTATAACCCACAAGTAAGTAAGCCAACCCGTACCTAGAACGCGAGTAATAGGTAAAAGGGCAGAACCAAACAGGAAATAAAACTAACAATAAGAAAGACAGAGACGGAATGCAAAGCTATATACAATGGAAACCCTCAAAAAACCTGGACGTCATGAGTACAAAGTTATCTAATAAGAATAAATACAACTCCCAAAAGTGGACCACAACAAGTCGTCTCAAAGGCAAAAGACAAGCTAACATATGTACAAAAGGATACAGGCTGGTCCAAACCTCAAGTGCTCACCCTCGTCTCCAATATCCACAAGCTGCAAAAGATGGCACGAACAATCAAAGTTTGGAGCTGGTACTAGGACCTACATCACAAAAAACATGTAGAGTGCATCGTAAGTACCAAAACAAGGTACTCAGTAGGCATCAAAGGTTGACTAAGCAAGAAAGGTAAAGAAAATCAGAAAAGATAAAATCTAGGCACAAACAAAGGTCAAAGTGGGAAAAAAAGAAGACAAGCGAGCATACCAAAAGTAAAACTAAGTACGGCCAAACTAAACCTAATTGGAACCCAATAAGCCTAGAAGGTACGCTCGTGCACAAGTTTAAATAAAACAGAACTCTTAATCCCGACAGGTACACAAAATAGCTAGGTCTATGAGAAAGAAGAGTAACCCAAATATTAATCCAAGAACCAGTCAACTTCCGGCCCAGTTAGCAAGAGTGACAATCAAACCAACATGACAACTCCCGGCCCAGCTAGGAAGTATGGCAAGAAACACAACCAGTCAAATCCCAGCCCAGCTAGCAAGAGTAACAATCAGTCTAGGCCGCTGAGCCGTACAATCCACTCTCAGGGGCGTACCGCTCGGCTAGCAAGAGTGACCCAGTGGCATGTCGACTCGGTAGAGGATCTCAAATATCCAAGTCGCCCAGCCAACAAGTCCACTCCTAGGGGCGTACCGCCCACCTAGCAAGAGTTACCCAAGGGGATATCAACTCCGATGAGGATCTCAAGTAGGCTCCAAGCAACCATGGATCGACTTCCACCTAGAAGATATCACGAGCGGCTCCAATCCTAAAGTACTCTAGTCCTGAGAAAGAACACAACCTCCCGTAACACATCGGAGTAGCAGAAATAGGGAGAGAAAAAGAAAAGGCTAACAAGCAACGCAAAAGCCTAAGCTAAGGCTCATACTATCAAACCATTGTATCCTATTGCAGTCTACAAGGACCTAGTCCATCCGAACGATGTCGGATACATACCAAAGTCAGAAGCTGAAAGGGTCTCAGGAAACACTAGCCTATCCAAGCCTAAGGCCAAACATGCATCAATAAACAAATAAAGCTCAAATAATTTCACATTGCATGCAAGTTACACCACCAACCCTACTAGCATGGTGCTACTCTCTATACAATAGTAATAACCCCTAAATCATGGTTTCTAAGAAGAAAACTGAAATAACTAGGTACCCGCCCCCAATTTATACTAATCATCATGAATTTACACATTCAGGATCAATCTCAGTAGAAAGAAAGTTGTAGCCTACCTATAGGCCGACTGCGCTCTCCAAATCACAAGGCCGGAGCTTTTCCTTTCCAAACAGCCTCTGAATGTTTCCATGCTATTAAAAATAGGATCACAAGTACAGTCTTTAGGACACTAAAAACATAAAATACAGATAGACAATTTTTTTAGTCAAACGGGAATCATGGGACCCACATTGAAATTCCATACCTACTCAGTTAATAGGTTGAAAACTACGCCTCAAACTTGTGTTCCAAAATTGAATGCAATTTGAGGCTTGAAAACAATCAACGCACAACATGCAATAAAAATCAAAATTAACAAAGAAGGGAAACAGCTAAAAATGGAAATTCACATCAAACAGAGATAGCCCAGCCCTCCTTGAACACACCACAATGAAACCTTATTAATCCCGGATGCGTAGAACTTCGAATCACCAAATTCCGAGCTAACACGACCAATAAATAACAATAGGAACCTGACTCTCTAAAGCTGATCACGGTTCACCTTTAAATAAGCCCAGATCTCGCGCTTCATCACGATCGTCACAAGAAGGGTCGCGATGGCGATTCATTAAGAGGTTGACCATCGCGATCACGGATACCCTGCCTCAAGATCATGTTGACAAAAGGGAGGTCAACCTTCATCTTGATCGCGATAGTGGGCGACACGCTTGCAAAGCACTAAGGCCCAGACCTTCGTGAACGTAACCAAGGGCCACACGATCGCGAAAATAAAGTTGGCCTACACTAGATGATGCATATCACCTAGTTTGGTCAAGTTCCTAATCTACAACAGGGTGCTCCAAGTTCGTTCAGAACCTAGTGCGCGCAAACGGTATGTGCATCCCTTTCAAATTTGATACTCTGGACTCAACAGAGCATTTAAAACATCCATACGAGATTGTCTTGACAGAATATGGTTCCCACACCCAACTCCATTTTAAGCCAAAATCCATAAGGGGGCTCAAAATTAGTCCACAAGCCTCAGGACCTAAACGAAGGGTCATTCTAGACCAAACTCAACATTTTGTAGCTAAGCCTGCTGGCGGAATCCTCATCTGAGATTTTTTACACACAATATTGACTAAAGTCAAAGATAGGCTTCCACTTTAAAGTTAAACGCCTAATCACACAGAGTCGCTAAGGGTAAAGGTATAGTCAATTTGGCTCAGTGACTTCACCTTTTAAAGCATTGTTGAAATCATTTTCACCTCTTCTCAAGTTACTTTCATTGTTTTTCATTTGAGAACCCAAACTTTGACTTGTCAATCATTTTATTGGAAACCCCTTTTTTATTTCACAAAGCTCTTTTTTTCATTATAATTTTTCAAATGTTGTTCATCACAGTCTTTTTTTATAAGGAGGGTTCCTTCTTTATGTAACACACTTCAAAGTTGAGTCTCATCACATATTTCTTTTTTTTCACTTGGCTTTCCTTGCTCCTTCTTTTCAACGCCCCAACATAGGCTTTTGGACTATGTTTGTTATTCAAAAAAACAATGCTTCAAAAAGGATTTTGGATGAGAAGTTAGGGAAAATTTGGCTCAAGAGGTTTCAATACGGTTGTCAACAAATGGTATAGGCTCAAATGGTTCCAAAATGGTTGCACACCCTTACAAGGTGGTCACGAAAAGGATATAGAAAGTTGGGTTCCCTCTCAAAATTTATGTGCAAGATCATTGATTAGTGGTAGTACAACTATGCCTAGAATGTCCTTTCGGTCTCATCTAAATGCCAATCCTAAAAACCCCAATACCTTACTCTATCCTTTCTTTCAAGAATAGGGCATTAAGGGCACTAATTATTGAACTAAATGGACCTTAAATGAGATAAAATCTACCACTCATCAACACCCCCAACTTAAACTTTTACTTCTCCTCAAGTAAATCAAGAACACAATAACCTCAATAAGGGTGTCTACAATGGTACTCAATGAGAGCTAACATGCAAACATCATGGCAAGACTACTCTCAATATCATGTTACCCTAAATCATGATAAAAAAAAATCTTTGAATGATGACTAGCTAGTCTCAACACAAACTCAAGCTCACTTTAGATTCTTATCTAATGCAAGAACATGTTTCAACACATGCATTGAAGTGCCTTCACATCAAGAATGATTTCATGCTCTCGCAAAGCAAATCAACCAAGGTAATAGGAATCAATGCAACTCTCAATCTCAAGAAAGAGAAACACATGCAAGTTTTGTCCCATAGGTTTGCCCATATTTTCCAATCATCACACAACTTAGTTCATGTAAGATCTCAAGGGTCTTTTAGGCTTGTAATGGGGCTGAGGGCTAAGGCATGGTCAATTTGGATTAGTGACTTATATGTTTTCAAAGCATTTTTGGAATCATCATCACCTCTTCTCAAGTTCTTTTTCTTCTTTTTCAGTTGAGAACTAAAATCTTTACTTGTCACTCAATTTTTTTGGAATTCCCCTTTTATTTCCTTCTCTTCTCTTTTTCATTTTCATTTTTCCAAGCCATTTTCGTCACAATGATGATACAGCACACATTTTTTTAAAGGAGGGGTTCCTTCTTTTTGCAAAACTTTCAAATTTGAGACTCATTTCTTCTTCGTTTTGCTCTTCACTCGGCTTTTATTTATCCCTCCTTTTCACACGAAAGCCTAAGTTGGCTATTCAAATATCGCTATTCTTCAAAAAGGATTTTTGGTGAGAAGATAGGGATAAATTGGCTAAATAGGTAAGTTAGGCTCAATTGGTACCAATATGGATTCACACCCTCACAAGGTAGTCACAAAAGGCTTTATAGACAATTTGTTCCCTCATTGAATTTTTGTCCATGATCATGTCTCACATTCCCCAAGATTCACACAACTAGACTAACAAGGCAAAGTCAAGGACTCCATATGTATGCTTTCAAGTAAAACCTCACCAAACATGGCTCTTTGAAATACATTCATTTAGCAAATCCTGAAAATATGAAAAGTGTACATGTGATGTTCATTGCAAGGCTCACATCAAAACCTAGCTAGTCAATAAAAGATTCAAAGAGATTCCTCAATGGTGTAACTACATCGATTTTGTTCCCTCAACACCAACACTATTCATCATGCGTATCATGAGTTCTATTCAAGACATCGATATTGAACAAATTGTTATCAATGAAAACTTCAAGCATTTCATGATTTAAACACATGGGAAGTTGCAACATCAAGGGAGAGCGAGATAGAAGTAAAGAAATAAACAATTTCCCAAAAGAGCGCTCTAATATAACATTAAACTACAATTGTTCCAAATACAAAATTACAAAATACAAAAGGAGAATATAGGCACGATGGCCATCACCCCATAAAAAATATAATGCAGTGTCCTCAATGCTTGCAAATGAAATAAAGGGATAAAGGTAGAAGGACTCCCTGAGTAAGCACTACTATTGGTCGCCAATTGGGATAGGCGAGTCGCAGAGTAGACCCAGATTGCCTAGTTAGGCTGTAAGTGAGGACAATATTTCCTTCACCTCGGCGGGCTACACAAAGATCACCCAAAGTTCATTGGTGAATCGCCTTTCGTGCATGAGCATCGCCGAAATTACCAGTTTGATGTCTATTTTTTGTGCCTAATTAGGTGGACTGTAGCGAGTTCACCCAATGAAGTCGGCGCATCACCAAAGAGGTGATTAGCATCACCAAAATAGACAATAAGAACCTAAAGTTAAGCCTCCAAAAGGGCGGACTTGTTGGATCTTCGCCTACTGTGTTTGGTGAATCGCCGAGTTGCTCATTTCATCGCCTATTACCCAATACCTGCACATATGAACATCCATGTTATTAAAAAAGGCTAACACTTGGGTTGCCTCCCAAGAAGCACCTATTTTAATATCGTTGCACGAAGTGTACATGTTCTTCAAACATCATCTAGATAAACCACTTCAACAACCCACACATCTTGACTTTCTCCAAAGTATGCTTTCAATCTCTGACAATTAACTGTGAATCTCACCCCTTTTGTATCTTCAATTTCAATCGCTCCATTTCCAAACACCCGTGTGACAGTGTGCAGACCAATCCATTTGGACTTGTGTTTACCTGGGAAGAGTTTTAACCTTGAAATAAATAATAGGACTAACTCTCCCATACTAAACTCGCAGGATAGTATATTAGCATCATGCCACCTTTGAAGTTTCTCCTTATATGGTCTTGAGATTTCGTAGGCTTATAAACAAAACTCATCTAGCTCAAGGATCTGGCACGCACGGTCCTAGAGGCTAAATCCCAATTCATGTTTATTTTGTTCAATGACCATAAGGCCCTATGTTGTAGCTCCACCGAAGATGGAAAGCTTTCCCAAACACCAACTTGTAAGGAGACATACCAATGGGAGATTTAAATGTCGTACTCTAGGCCTAAAGTGCATCATCAAGCTTGTTATACCAGTCAGTACGATGGACATTCACTATTTTTTCCAAAATACTCTTTATTTTTCGATTCAACACTTCAACTTATCCGTTCGATTGTGGATGGTATGGCGTTGCCACTTTATTCTTGACTTCATATTTTGAGATGAGGATTGCAAACTGACGGTTGCAAAAGTTTGACCCTCTATCACTTATGAGGGCCCTTGGGGTACCAAACCTTGTGAAGATGTTCTTTTTTAGGAACTTTGTGACACTCCACGCTTCATCAAGAAAGCAATACCATCTTTTTCTGGAAAGCCTATCAAGCATTTGAAGAATAAATGGCATGGGGAAATGGTCTTTTTTGGTCCATGAGTTGAGCTTCCGGTAGTCCATACAAACACAGCACCCGGTGATGGGTCTAATTGCACCAGACTCACCCATTGACTATCTGCAAATGGGAAAATGACTCCCGCATCCAACCATTTTATTATTTCTTTCTTCACATCTTCTTGCATCGGGGGATTTATTACTCTTTGATGTTTAATACTTGGTTTGCGATCTTCTGCCAAGTATATCTTGTGAGTGCATACACCTGGTGAAATAACCACAATATCGGCAATAGACCATTCAAAAGATTTAATATTCCTCCTCAACACTATAGTCAACAGCTCCACATTCCATTGTTTGAGATCACTTGCAATAATAATCGGAAGAATTTCATTAGTCCCCAAGAAAACATATTTGAGATGAGGTGGAAGTTCCTTCATTACTAATTTTGTTGGTTCAATGATGGATGGTTTCGCCGTTGGTGCTTCTTGACTAGATAAATTGAGATCAAGTTAATAATGGAAAGAATTATGCGATGTCATTCCTACAATAACAGCAACAACCTCATAATAGTTGTTAATTTCAACTTGATCATATTTAAGTAGCACTTGATCCAAAGGTTCTCTACTAGCGGCTGCACTTCCAATACTTTCAACGACTTCATCAATTTGATCTAAATGAGACACCACATGCATATCATTTGGGTCTTTCATTGACTTGTGAATATTGAAGCTAACTACTTCCTTGTTGACCTGAAATTTTAACTCACATCCTTCCACATCAACCAAGGCCTTGCCCGTGGCCAAAAGTGGTCTACGGAGAATGATTGGTATGTCAACATCAATTTCTCAATCAAGCACAATAAAATCAGCGGAGAACACAAATTTGTCAACTTTTACTAGCACATCATACACCACCCCTGTAGGTTTTTTTTATCAAAGGATCCTCCATTAGAAGCCTCATGTTTGTTGGTTTTGGTCTATCAAGCACAAGCTATTCAAATATCATCAATGGCATCAAATTTATGTTTGCACCAAGATCAAATAAAGATTTTGCAAAGGTACATTTACCTATAGTACATGGGATTGTGAAAGCTCATGGGTCATCTCTTTTGAGAATATCATTCTTTCTCATTACCACACCACATGTTTGAGGTAGCACAATAGTCTCACAATTTTTCACCCTCTTCTTTGTAACCAACTCCTTCATCTATTTAGCATAACCTGACATTTCAGTTATGGCATCCATCAATGGAATATTAACTTTCAATCCATCAATGTTTCCCCAAACTTTTGGAATTTTGCATTGTCATTTTTCTTTCTCAACCTTTGCGGAAATTGAGGTGTGATCTTGATTGGAGGTAATGTAGACGCATTCTCAACACCAGTTTTTGGCACATTTCTCTTTGGAGTACTTTTTACTTCTTGGTCTTGCTCTTGATTTATTTTCATGGGTGATTCATTATCGGCAATCACCCTTTGATTCTTTGCTTCTTCTGGCCTTACTACTTCTTGAAATGCCTTTCAATTTCTAGTCACAATGGCATGAACATGCAATGAATTTATTTGATTCTCATTTCCATAAAATGGTTCGCACTCATCGGAATTAGCATATGCAAGAGCAGTTAGCTTCCCTATCTTTTCTTCAAGTGCTTTGATGGAAGATGAATGTGAACCACAATAATGGATAAGGCTGAGACGTCACTCTTCATATCTTGCATGACCATGTCTGAAATCCTCCACCTTGTCTATAATTTTTGCCAGCAAATCATAAGTGTGGATTTTCATCGATCCATGATAACGTTCAGATTTGATATCTTCACCTTTTTCTCTGCGACATCTCTCATAAAAAAAATCCGTCCAACCTTGATTTACAGCAAGCTTAATGTGACTGGATGAAAACCCTCTGATTCTCCACCTCTCGTGTACATCTCCTCATCATATCCACATTTACCGCATTTAGGGAGTTAACTCTGTCTTTTTGAACATGCTCAGATATTATTTCAACCTTAGTAGTCAACCAAGCAATGTTTTTAGCATGTTCTTGGTTCTTCTCCACTTGTTCCTTGAGTGCTTCCAAATGTGGAAGTGAGACATAGTCCTCACTCATGTACCAAGCTTGCTTTTATTTTGTCATCTCATCGGGTAACTTTGTCGCCTCAATGAATGACTGTCGAATGATTCTTCCTTGCACGAGATTATCAACCAGACCTTTATTCAAGACATCAAGACTCTAGTAAAACTATTACAACAGCAGCTCATCCGGGAAACCATGTTTGGGACATTGGGACAAAACTCGTTTGAACCATATCCAAGTTTCATGCCATGGTTCCCTACTCATCCTTTCAAAGTTTTTAATATTGCTTCTCAATTTCCAAATTATGGACGGAGGAAACAACCTCTCAAAGAAAAATTACCTCAACTCTTCTCATGAGGTTATAGACATTTTAGAAACTCCATCAACCATCTAGATGCTTCCCCCTTTAAAGAGAAGGGAAGCAATCTCAGCCGCATTGACTCTTATGAGATGCCTTCAATTGAGAAAGGTTTACACACAGTTGCAAATCGTCGGAGGTGTTCAATAAGATGTTCATACTCTAAACCTTCAAATAACCCTTCTGCATTGATGAGTTGTAACATTACTTTTGTGATGACACAGGTAAACCCATTGTGCACTGGTGGTTAAATTTGTCATCACAAAGGTAAACCTCAGTTGGAGAACTTGATCGAGTCTACCTTTCACGTTTGGCGAATCGCTGGATATCACCTAATTTTGTCGTTCGAGCATTAATACTTTGCCTTGCACGCTATCACCTTAGGCGATATGCATCAGGACTGCCGTTCTAATTTGGTGCATCACCTTTTCGACATGAGTTCTCCAACCTTCTTTGGTAGACACAAGTACTATGCACTATCAATTTTGGTGAGGTCGTGCTTAGTTGACGATCCACCTTTCATGTTAGGCAATCAACAATGTTCACTTTGCACTTCTTTTTGTATTTTTGGTCATTAGTTCAAATTTTAGTCCTTGCCTTGTCCAATTGCCTTCATAGCTGCAAATCCTCAACATTTGATTAAAAAGGGAGAAATTTAGGCATTGAGGAAACTAATTATTGAGCTAAATCGAGTTTAAATGAGTACAAATCTACCACTCATCAACACCCCCAAATTAAGCTTTTGTTTGTCCTCAAGTAAATCAAGAACATAATAAATTCAATAAGGGTGTCTACAACAGTACTCAATGAGAGATAACATGGAAGTGCCATGGAAAGACTACTATCCACAACATGTTACCCTAAATCATGATAAAAAGAAGCTTCATCACAAGCTCAAGCTCACTTTAGATTCTTGTCTAACGTAAGAACATGTTTCAACAAATGCAATCAAGTGCCCTCACATCAAGAATAATTTCATGCTCTCACAAAAAAAATCAACAAATGTAATAGGAATCAATGCAACTCTCACTCTCTCAAAAGAGAAACACATTCAAGCTTTATCCCATAGGTTTGCCCATATTTTCAAATCATCACACAACCTATTTCATGTAAGATCTCTCGGATCTTTTAGGCTTGTACTGGGCTGAGGTATAATGCATAGTTAATTTGTATTGGTGACTTATACCTTTTAAAAGCATTATTGCAATCATCATCACCTCTTCTCAAGTTCTTTTTCTTATTTTTTATTTGAGGACTCAAATCTTGACTTGTCACTAGATTTATTTAGAATTTCCCTTTTATTTCCTGCGCTTCTCTTTTTCATTTTCTTTTTCCCAATATATTTCCATCACAATGATGATACAACACACTTTTTTTTTATCATGGGGATTCCTTGTTTTTTGCAAAACTTTTAGATTTGACTCTCATTTCTTCTTCTTTTTGCCCTTCACTCACCTTTCATTCATCCTTCCTTTCTACACCCCCAACTTAGGCTTATTCAAACATCACAATACTTCAAAATGGTAATTTGGTGAGAAGGTAGGGATAATTTAGCTCAAGAGGCTTCTTTTGGTTGTGAAACAAGTTAGGCTGAATTGGTGCAAACATTAATTCACACCCTCACAAGGTAGTCATAAAAGGCTTTATGGACAATTTGGTTTCCTCATTGAATTTTCCCCCAAGATTATGTCCCACATTCACCAAGAATCACACAATTAGACTAACAAGGAAAATTCTAGGATTCCACATGCATGCTTTCAAGTAAAACCTCACCACACATGACACTTTGAAATACACTCATTTTGCACATCCCAAAAAGATGAAAAACATATGTGTGATGTTCATTGCGATTCTCACATCAAAATGTAGCTAGTCAACAAAAGAATCAAAGATATCGCTCAAAGGTCAAACTACATCGATTTAATACTTGCAACACCAATACTATGCATCATTATTTTCATGAGTACTATTCAAGATATCGATATTGAACAAAATCAATTATGAAATTGTTATCAGTGAAAACTTCAAGAATTTCACGATTTGAACTCATAGGGGTTGCAACAAGGGAAAACGAGATAGAAGTAAAGAAACACAAAATTACTCAAAAGAGATCTCTAATATAAACATTAAAATACAATTCTTCAAAATACAAGAAAAATGGGAATATTGGCACGAAGGCCCTCAATTTTTTATAACTCTCAAATCATTCCTCAAAACTAATTAAAAGAGTGAGCGGTCGTCATCAATAAAATCACCCAATTAAGAGTCAGGGTCAAATCCCAAAGGTAATTGTATGAGGTTAAGAAATTAATTAGAGAATTAAAATGTAATTAATTCAAATGAAATTTAGTTAACAATTGAGTGGAGAAGTCCACCAACTTTAATGACAATGTTTCAATCACCAAGATATCAATACATAAATAATGAACAATTCACAAAATTAACTAACTCAAGGGGTGTGCTGATCAAATGTTGATTCCAATTTGGGGATTCATAGAATTGCTTGTTACAAGTATTCAATCACAAATAAGCTAGGTCGTCATAATTGATGCTACACTTCTTTCGATCTTAGATCATCATTGTATAGATTCTCATTTCGATCTCATCTAATTACCATTTAAAGCAACCTATGACCTTAGACTTGCATTCAAGTACCCTAAATTACAGCTATTGAATAGATTACCAACTTATATTGATGTTTTTCGAACACCATCAAAAGATCAAAATTAGAATTAAGTTGGCCACCTAAATTCATAAATCAAGCACTTGGTAATTAGTCAAATTTGCGATTGATTGTCATAAAACATAATAATTTACTGAACCCACTGGATTAAATCAACACCAAACTCCATAATCACACCCCAAGAGATTGGAGTTTTAGCCACCCATCACAACAAGTAAATAGATTATACCTTCCATGAAAGCAGCCATGGGTATTGTGAAATCAAGCAATAAAGGGTAAACACACTTAGGATTCAACTTCAGTTTTCAAAATTTAAGCTTACAAAATTGAAATCGTCTAAAAATAGAAGTGTTCTTCTTCAATGGGAGTTATTTCTCTCTCTAAAATGTTTAGAAATTTCTCTCTATAGTTTTTCACCCCTTCTTTCTCTCTCCTCTGGGCTCTTTATAGTTTCCCAAAATTTGCACAAAAGTAAGTTCTATGTCCCTTTCAGTGACATTAGCTCAGTTCGCTAACTCTATTCGGCGACATTAGCTTAGTTCACCAACTCTATTCGGTTAATCGCCCTTCTCCTCAAGTTTGCCTTTCTATTGTTTCAAGCTTCCGGTGTTTGGGTTTCATTAGGCGATCGTGTCTAAGCTTGTTTTTGTCAATTTAGAGAATCACTAATTTCCTCTTCATATCTCCCTTTTAGCCATCATTTTATCTGCCAACACTGTCAACTTCGGTGATATCCATTCACCTTGCCTTATATCATTCGGTGGCTCGCCTATCTTCGCCCATTGACCTTGAGGTTTGACTCAGCGCTCTGTCATTTTGGGCATTCTCATATAACTTTGGTGATTCTCCCTTCTCATTAGGCGTTCAATGCATAGTTTGCACTTCTTGTTGTATTTTTGGTCCTTCTTCCATATATTTATCCTTGTATTTTTGGTCCTTCTTCCATATATTTATCCTTGCCTTCTCCAATTGCCTTTATAGCTGAAAATCAACAAAAAATTATTAGACTAGAACAAAATTAGGCATTGAGGACACTAATTATTGAGCTAAATGGACCTTAAATGAGATTAAATCTACAATTCATCAATACCCCCAACTTAAACTTTTTGTTTGTCCTTAAGTAAATCAAGAACACAATAAGCTCAATAAGGGTCTCTAACAAAACTCAATGAGAGCTAACATGCAAGTGCCATGGAAAGTCTACTCTAAATAGCATGTTACCCTAAATCATGATAAAAAGCTTCAAATGATGACTAGCTAGTCTCAACACAAAGTCAATCTCACTTTAGCTTCTTATCTAATGCAAGAATATATTTTGAAAAATGAATTTAAGTTCCCTCGCATCAAAACATTTCCATTCTCTCAGAAAGCAAATCAACAAATTTAATAGGAATCAATGCAACTCTCACTCTCTCAAAAGAGAAACACATGCAAGCTTTGTCCCATAGGTTTTCCCATATTTTTAATCATCACACAACCTAGTTCATGTAAGATCTCAATGGTCTTTTATGTTTGTAATGGGGCTTAGGGCTAATGCATAGTCAATTTGGATTGGTGACTTATACCTTTTCAAAGCATGAGAAATATCTCAATTCAACCTCTAGCGATGAAAATCGGAAACCTAACTGTCAGACCCTACATTTGGGAAAAATGTAGGCAAGAGTATGCGTTAGTACAAAACAATGTACCAAGTATGATGGCCATGCATAAAACATTTAAAACATGCTAAAAGGGGACATTTCATTTCATGACATGCAATTGACCAAGCTAAACATGATATAAAAGAGTTATAAAACATAAGTCATAAATCATGGTCAATCCAAGCTAACTTCATCTTTAAAACCTTTGAACTCATATGAAATACTTCTTGAAGTAACCTTAGTTCATTATTACTTGTGGGGAATTAGCCTTAACCGACATAGATACCATGTAAGCTATAACATGATCCCCCGGTGTCTCCCACGCTGAAAAGGGTTGTCCTACTTGCCAAGGTAGAACCATAAACATCTAACTTAAGTGGATCCATTAGCTATTCAACCTATGGGGGCACATAATTAAGGGGATAAGGAGATTGCCACTAGAAACCTGGCCTCTACTACGGGGGAGCTTCCATCTCATGAGATTGCTTCTAGAAACACGGCCTCTACTACGGGAGAGCTTCCATCCCATCATCAATATCCACTCGGTGCTAAGAATAAATCCCACGAAATATTCATTTCTTACTTGACCTCATTACTCATGAAAAGGTGTCCTCGGAAAACCAATCTAAGTTACTTCGTTAGGATAGCTCTTACTCTTTGATTCGTTTAGGTGAGAAATCCTTTCAACCTAAGAATCCTTTCTATGTGAGAAAACCTTTCACATCATGTTAGTTATGTTTATGAGAATGTCCTTTCAACAAAACAACAACAACATCATCATTGATACTTTACTCTCAAAGCATCCTTAAAACGTTTGCATAGATTTCATAAGAGAATGCATCAGTCCATAATTTACCTCTTGAGGCTCAAAACCCACTTTCAATCATCAACACTTGGAAAACATGGGTTAGATATGGATTTCATCATATATACATGTAAAGCTTGCAATACATGCTTAATTTCATAAAACACTTTCTTTATATTAAAAATTCCACATCATATGATTCATAACTTGAAAACATAGGGATTACATGGGTTCACGGGGAATTTATCATAAAATCATCATATTTAATCAATTCATGCATAAGCGATCATAACTCAATCATTAAAATCAACATTGAAAAGAACCTATGATAATTGAAGAAAACCCTAACTCAATGGGGGAATTCTACCTTTAGAAATACAGAATTTGGGAACTCTATGGATGAAAGGAATCCATGGATGAAAACAATCATACCTTGAATCCAAAAGCTAGCCTTCAATGGAGGAATTGAGACCTTGACTTGAAACCCTAGATGAATCCTTCTTCTTCTTCTTTTTCTTCTTCAAACTTCTAGAGAGAGAATTATTTAAGAGCTCCTCTTTTTTGTGAGTTTAGAGAGAATGATTTTTATTGGGAAATTTGGGGGTAAAAGGCCTATATAGGGGTCCTAAACATAGGCAAAACGACATAGTATAAGAACTAATTAACTAGGAAAAGACCCAACTGCCTCTTAAAATAACTGACACGCGACCATTCACGGACCCCAGTCGACGGACTGTGGTCTGACCCACGGCCCGTCCGAGTGGACCGTCATTCATGGTCAGAAAGGTGATCTTTGGGGCCTCGAACCATGGACCCTGACCACGGACCGTGGTCTGACCTATGGTCCGTTGGTCAGGCAGTGGACCTGGCCTTACTTAGGTAGGCCAACCACGGAGCACACCTACGGTCCGTGGTCCATTCTACGGGTCGTGGGTGGCCGGTGTGGTTTGGCACCTGCAATATCTGGAAAGCTGTAGTTTGGTCTTTTTAAATACAGGGTGTTACAATATCCCCCTTGGGATCATTCGTCCTCGATTGAGATTTAAACTGGTTCTTGAAAGAGTAGGAGAGGAACTAACAACCCAACCTACGAATGCAATGCATACGACCAAGGAGGTATTATCGACTCCACGTTAGGACGTTCTCAAAATATCATAAGAGGGGTAAAACTAACTCTATCAGCCCATTATGCATGCAATGCACATAAATAAGGAGGAAATATCAACTCCAAGCTCTAACATACTCAAATGCATCATAAGGAAGTAGGAACTACATCTAGTAACCCAATATGCATGAAATTTCAAAATTACTCATGTTCAAGGAGGAACTACCTTCTCCAAGCGGAAAGCATGCTCAAAACAATCTCATGGAGTTTATATGCAATTTACTCTCAAAAAGCATAGCCAAAGCATGTTCATCAATTCATCTCATGAAGTCTATAGGCAAATCATATTGAATGCACAACAAGATGAGGAAAATCAAGCATGTAAACTCATTTTCTTTCAAAATACAAGTTTGCATGAACATGCATAATATAATGAAATCATGGAAACACATAAAACACACGACTCCAAAACAGAGAACAAACCAAGAGGAACTCATTACATCAAGCTAGAGTAGGAGTAGAAGGAAAAAGATGAGGATATCGAGACATCATATCGGCCTCGGCCTCCCAAGTAGCACCCTCAACTAAATGATTCCTCCACAATACCTTCACAGAAGCTATTTCCTTGTTTCTCAACTTCTTGACTTGCCGGTCAAAAATCTCAACCAGAACTTCCTCATAAGAAAGGTTTTCATCAACTCCCAACCCTTCTAAGGAAACTATGGATGTTGGATCACCAACACATTTCTTCAACATAGGGACATGGAAAATTGGATGCACCGTTGCAAACTCATTTGGCAAATCTAGCTCATAAGCAACCTTACCAACATGCCTCAAAGATTGATATGGGCCTACATATTGGGGACTAAGCTTTCTTTTTTTACCAAACCTCATTACACCCTTCATGGGTGGAATTTTTAAGTAAACCCAATCATGAACATCAAACTCAAGATCTCTTCTTCTCACATCGGCATATAACTTTTTCCGACTTTGAGTTGTTTTTAACCTTTCTCTAATGAGTCAAACTTTTTCTATGGCCTCATGTACCAATTCGGGACCTATTAGGGTAACTTCACCCACCTCGAACAAAACTATAGGAGATCTACACCTCCTCCCATATAAGGCCTCAAATGGAGCCATGTCAATACTCCTGTGATAGCTATTGTTATATGTAATTTCAATCAATGGAAAATGGTCATCCCAATCACCCTTAAAATCAATCACGCAAGCTCTCAACATGTCTTCCAAAGTTTGGATAGTACGCTCCACTTGCCCATCAGTTTGGGGATAAAAGGTCGTGCTAAGCTTAACCTTAGTGCCAAGACCCTTTTGGAATGACTTCCAAAACTGAGATGTGAATTGGGTCTCATGATCGAAACTAATGGACAAAGGAACTCCATGGAACTTTACCATTTCTCTCAAATACATCTTGGCATAGTCCTCCGTGAATAGGAAACCTTGACGGGAAGGAAATCAGCCGATTTCATCATCCGATCTACTATCACCCAAATCGAATCATGTTGTCGCCGGGTGCGAGGCAAACCGACAATAAAGTCCATATTCAAATCCTCCTACTTCCATGTAGGAATGCTCATGTCTTGGGATAGACCTCCCGGTCTCTGATGCTCAACCTTCATTTGTTAGCAGTTTCGACACTTAGCCACAAATCCCGCAATATCCTTCTTCATCCCATTCCACCAATAGACATCCTGTAAATCACGGTACATCTTGGTGGCTCCCGGATTAATGGAATACCACGAACTATGGGCTTCTGACAATATTTTCTCCCTTAAGTTCTCGAAATTCAGAAAATACAAACGACCTTGATATCTAAGTACCCCATCTCCCCTTTGGGAGAAAACCTCAACGGATTTCTTAAGCACCACTTCTTTCAATTCTACCAAAATTGGATCAAGGCCTTGCTTAGCTTTCACATCTGCTACAAAAGATGATTTGGACCCATTGTGAACCATAATTCCATCCTTTGTGGAGTCCACCAATTGAACACCTAATCGGGCCAACCTATGAACATCTCGAACCAACTCTTTCGTTTCTTCTTCAATATGATCCACACTACCCATAGACAACGTACTAAGAGCATCCGCTACCACATTATCTTTACCGGGGTGATAAAGAACACTCATGTCATAATCTTTCAATAATTCAATCCACCTTCTTTGGCGAAGATTTAGATCTTTCTGATTGAACACATATTGCAAGATCTTGTGGTCGGTAAACACATCTACATGCACATCATACAAATAATGCCTCCAAATCTTTAAGGAAAAAACAACCGCCGCTAGTTCAAGGTCATGGGTAGAATAATTCATTTCATGAACTTTAAGTTCCCTTGAGGCATAGGCAATCACTTTCCCATTTTGCATAAGTACACACCCTATCCCAATTCTTGAGGCATCACAATAAACCACAAAGCCATCCGTCCTTTCCGGTAGAGTCAACACCGGAGTGGAAGTATGTCTATCCTTTAACACTTGAAAACTCTTCTCACACATCTCGGTCCATATGAACTTACCCTTCTTTTGAGTCAAAACCGTCAAAGAAGAGGCAATTGAAGAAAATCCGTCAAAAAACCTTCTATAGTAACCGGCTAAACCCAAGAAATTTCTAATATCCAAAGGAGTTAGAGGTCTAGGCCAACTCTTGACCGCATACGTCTTCTTAGGATCTACCTCAATACCCTTACTTGAAACAATATGACCGAGGAAAGATATGGACCTTAACAAAAATTCACATTTGTTAACCATTGGAAAGAGTTGTTGGTCCTTATGAACTTGAACACGATCCTCAAATGATCAATATGCTTATCCTCACTCTTTGAGCAGATCAAAATATCATCAATCAACACAATCACAAACATGTCAAGGTATTATCTAAACACCATATTCATCAAATCTATAAACGTTGTGGGAGCATTAGTCAACTCAAATGACATTACCAAAAATTCATAATGACCATATCGAGTTCGAAAAGCCTTCTTCGGAATGTCATCTCCTCTCACCCTCAATTGGTGATAACCGAATAGAAGATCAATCTTAGAGAAATAACTTGCCCCTTGAAGTTGGTCAAACAAATCATCTATCCTCAGAAGAGGATACTTATTCTTAATAGTTACCTTGTTCAACTGACTGTAGTCGATACACATACAAAGAGAACCATCCTTCTTTCTAACGAACAAAACTGGAGCACCCCATGGAGATATACTCGGTCGGATGAAACCCTTATCCAACAGATCTTTCAAATGTTCGTTTAACTCTTTATGTTCTGCCGAAGCCATACGGTAAAGAGGAAAAGAGATAGGTTGCGTATCTGGGAGAAGGTCAATACCGAAGTCTATTTCCTACTCGAGAGGAATACAGGGTAAATCATCTGGAAACACTTCCGGAAACTCATTTACAATGGAGACCGACTCATGAGAAGGGGTTTCAGAATCTACATCTTTCACCCTAACTAGATGGTAAATGCAAACCTTAGAAATCATCTTTCTAGATTTTAGACAAACTGACCCTTAGGAATAGAATTTCCCCCTTTCCACTCTAGGACAGGCTCATTTGGAAACTAAAACTTCACTATACGCGTTCTACAATCAGTAGAAGAATAACATAAGTGCAGCCAATCCATATCCAATATAACATCAAAATCTAGCATATCAAGCTCTACAAAGTCAACAATAGTAACTCTATGGGATAAGGAAATGGGACACTTCTATAAACCCTCTTAGCCACAATAGAATCACCAACAGGAGTAGAGACAGAAAAAGGTTCTAACAACACAGCAGGGAGCACATCAAACCTCATATCCATATATGGCGTCACAAAAGACAAAGTAGCACCGGGATCAAGAAAATCATATACATCTAGTTTAAAAACTTTCAACGTACCGCTAACCACATCTGCGGAACTCTCTCGCTCCCCATGAGTTTGAAGTGCATAGAAATGGTTTTTCTTAGGAGCATTGGAACCCGAACCACTAGGAGGAGCTTGCTTGCCCTCTCTTTCTTAGCCATAAGCATTGGGAAATTCCTCATTTTGTGAATACTTTTACCACAACCATAACAACCATCCGTGTCGGCTAGGCACATACCATCGTGCTTCCTTCCACACTTAGTACAAGTAGACCTAGATAATGAAGATACACTACCATTACCTCCTTGAGGATTAGGGTTAGACACCCTATCTTGGTTGAACTTTGGAGGAGCATTAGAGGAATCTCAGCCGGAAAACTTTTGTCGGAATCTAGGACGACCTTATCCATCGAACCTTGCATGAGAGAAATTTCCATCACCAGTCTTAGCCCTCATTACCTCTCTAGACTTTTCCTTATGTTTTTCCTCCTCAATTTGTTGTGCATGCACCATGAGACGAGAGATGTCCATGTCATGAATAAGCATGGAGGTTCGGCACTCTTTAACTACCTTTTCAGACACACCCGAAACGAACTTACTCCGCAACCATTGTTGGAGCATATTTTGACAATTGAGTGAACTTTAGAGCATATTGTCTCACACTCATACTCCCTTGTCGGAGGTTAATGAACTCAAGCACCTTGGTTTCCCTCATCTCTAGGGGAAAGAACCTATCAAGAAAAGTGGCTTTGAACTTCTCCCAATCAAGAGGACCCGCATCTTCCGGTCTCCCTTCCTTTCATTGGTTATACTATATTTGAGCCACACCTTTTAGTTGATAAGTGGCCAACTCTACCTTTTCCACCGGCATAACTCCCATGATCATGAAAATCTTGTAAACCTCATCAATGAACTCTTGAGGATCTTCCTCAACTTCAGAACCATGAAACTCCAGAGGATTGATCCTTCTGAAGTCCTTCACTCTTGAAGCCATCGTACCCACATTTGGGTTCACGGGAACCGCAACCTCCCTATTTACTTGGGCCGTCACCGCTTGTGCCAACACTTGAAAAGCAGCCCTAAACTCTGCATTCGACACTTGCTCGGCCAAAGGATTGACCGGAACTTGAGGAGCTTGGGGAGGAGCTTCTTGTTTCTCATTCTCCTTCACATTCATTCTAGTATAAGCTCTTCGGGTAGCCATATCCTGAAGAACGTAGGATAAGGAAAATGAGAGAGACTTTATAGAGTTAAGCTTTATCGCAGGACTTAAGAGTAATGAAAGAAGTGGAGTTTCCTAAACATCTTGTTGCCTCTCATTCATAAATGTGGCGCGCTTCACACCTATGAACAAGACTCTACTAGACAAGGCTTATGAGATATCCTAGGACCATTCTAAATCTTGTGCTCTGATTACCAAGTTTTCACAACCGAGGGGTACCCCCTAGGTGTAACATGGCGTATAGAATCCCGAAGGACTCCACACAAGCCACTTAGTTCTCATAACATAAGAAATATAACAATGAGGGTAAACCAATAGTCCAAGTCCAAAATATTTTATAACAAAAAGCGGAAGTCTAATACACTTGTCTCGTCATAGCCATCTAATACAATAGAATGATATTGGGCCTAGCCCATACATCATGTCCAAAAGAGAAATACATGAAAGAAACTGAAAATAATAAACTCCGTCCTCGAAGCATGAGGACTCACCAAAGTTTAGAAATATCTCAAGTCAACCTCTAGCCACAAAAATCAGAAACCTGACTGTTGGACCCTATATTTAAGAAAAATATAGGCAAGAGTATGCATTAGTACAAAACAACGTACCAAGTATGATGGCCATGCATAAAACATTTCAAACATGCTAAAAGGGGACATTTCATTTCATGACATGCAATTGACCAAGCTAAACATGATATAAAAGAGTTATAAAACATAAGTCATAAATCATGGCCAATGCATGCTAACTTCATCTTTAAAACCTTTGAACTCATATGAGATACTTCTTGAAGTAACCTTAGTTCATTATTACTTGTGGGGAATTAGCCTTAACCAACATAGAGACCATGTGAGCTATAACATGATCCTTCGGTGTCTCCCACACCGAAAAGGGTTGTCCTACTTGCCAAGGTAGAACCATAAACTTCTAGCTTAAGTGGATCCACTAGTTATTCAACGTATGGGGGCACATAGTTAAGGGATAAGGAGATTGCTACCAGAAACCCAACTTGTACTATGGGAGAGCTTCCATACCATCATCAATATCCACTCGAGCTAAGCATAAATCCCACGGAATAGTCATTTCTTACTTGACCTCATTACTCATGAAAAGGTGTCCTTGGACAACCAATCCAAGCTAGTTCATTAGGATAGCTCTTACTCTTTGATTCAGTTAGGTGAGAAATACTTTTAATCTAAGAATACTTTCTATATGAGAAAACCTTTCACATTATGTTAGTTATGTTTATGAGAATGTCCTTTCAACAACACAACAACAACATCATCACTGATACTTTACTCTCAAAGCATCCTTAAAACATTTGCATAGATTTCATTAGAAAATGCATAAGTCCATAATTTACCTCTTGAGGCTCAAAACCCACTTTCAATCATCAACACTTGGAAAACATGGGTTAGATATGGATTTCAGCATAAATACATGTAAAGATTGCAATACATGCTTAATTTCAAAAAAACTTGCTTTATACTCAAAATACCACATCATATGATTCATAACTTGAAAACATAGTGATTACATGGGTTCATGGGGAATTCATCATAAAATCATCATATTTCATCAATTCATGCATAAGAGATCATAACTCAATCATTAAAATCAACATTGAAGAGAACCCGTGATAATTGAAGAATAACTCAATTGCGGAATTCTACCTTTAGAAATAGAGAATTTGGGAACTCCATGGATGAAAGGGATCCATGGATGAAAACTATTATAATCCAAAAGCTAGCCTTCGATGGAGAAATTGAGACCTTTACTTGAAACCCTAGATGAATCCTTCTTCTTCTTCTTCTTCAAGTTTCTAGAGAGAGAATTATTTGAGAGATCTTCTTTTTGGTGAGTTAGAGAGTATGATTTCTATTGGGAAATTTGGGGGTAAAAGGCTTATATAGGGGTCCAAAACATAGGCAAAACGATATAGTATAGGAACTAATTAATTAGTAAAAGACTCAATTGCCCCTAAAAGGCGACCATTCACGAACCCCAGTCGACGGACCTTGGTCTTACCCACGGCCCGTCCTGGTGGACTGTCGTTCATGCTTAGAAAGGTGATCTTTAGGGCCTCGAACCATGGACCGTGCTCTGACCTACAGTCCATTGGTTAGGCCGTGGACCTTGACCTTCAGACCTTACTTAGGCAGGCCAACCACGAACCACACCTACGGTCCGTGGTCCATTCCATGGGTCGTGGGTGGCCGGCGTGGTTTGGCACCTGTAATATCTGGAAAGATGATGTTTGGTCTTTTTGAATACGGGGTGATACACTCCCGTTGCACACCCCCAACATAGGCTTTCAGACTAAGTTATATATTCAAATATAACAATGCTTCAAAAAGTATTTTCGATTAGAAGGTAGGGATAATATGGCTCAAGAGGCTTCCTTTGGTTGTCAACAAATAATTTAGGCTCAATTGGTGCCAACATGGATTCACACCCTCACACGGTAGTCACAAACGTCTTTATGGACAATTGGGTTCCCTTATTTAATTTTCACCCAATATCATGTCCCACATTCACCAAGATTCACACAATTGGACTAACAAGGCAAATTCTAAGACTCCACATGCATCCTTTCAAGTAAAACCTCACCACACATGCCACTTCGAAATACACTCATTTAGGACATTCCGAAAAGATCAAAAGAGTGTGTGTGATGTTCATTACAAGGCTCATATCAAAACGTACCTAGTCAATAAAAGATTAAAAAAGATCGCTCAAAGGTATAACCTCATCGATTTCGTTCTCGCAACAGCAACACTATGCATCATGCTCATCATGAGTACTATCCAAAACATTGGTATTGAACAAAATAGATTCTCAAATTATTATTATCAATGAAAACTAAAACTATTTGATGATTTGAACTCATAGGGGGTTTCAACATCAAGAGAGAGTGAGATAGAAGTAAAGAAACACATTATTTCCCAAACAAGCACTCTAATATAACATTAAACTACAATTGTTCCAAATACAAAATAACAAAATACAAGCAAAATGGGAATATTGGCATGAAGGCCCTCATTCCATAAAAAATAAAATGCAGTGTCTCAATGCATGGCAAATGAAATAAAGGGATAAAGGTAGAAGCACTCCCTGAGTAAGAACTGCTACTAGTCTCCAATTGGGATCGACAAGTCACCGAGTAGACCGTGATGGCCTAGTGAGGCTGTAAGTGAGGACAATATATGCTTCACCTCGACGGGCTACTAAAAGATCACCCAAAGTTCATGGATGAATCACCTTTCGTGCATGAGCATCGCCATAATTACCAGTATGATGTCCATTTTTCATGCCTGATTAGGTGGACAACAGCGAGTTCACTCAATGATGTTGGGGCATCACCAAAGAGGTGATGAGAATCACCGAAATAGACAAAAGCACATAAAGTTGAGCCTCCAAAAGGGCGAACTCCTTGGAGCTTCGCCTACTGTGTTCGGCGAATCATCGATTTGATCATCTTATCGCTTATTACCGAATACCCGCACCTGTGAACACCCACGTTATTGACAATGAATAACACTTGGGTTGCCCCCCAAGAAGCCCCTAATTTAACGTCGCGGCACGACGTGGACATGTACTTCAAACATCATCAAGATACACCACTTCAACAACTCGCACATCATGACTTTCTTCAAATTATGCTTTTAAGCATTGACCAATAACTGTGAATCTCATCCCTTTTGCATCTTCAATTTCAATAGCTCCATTTCCATACACCCATGTGATAGTGTGCGGACCAATCATTTGGACTTGAGTTTGGCTTGGAAGAGTTTTAACCTTGAATTGAATAATAGGACTAACTCTCCCACCCTAAACTCACGGGGTAGTATCTTAGCATCATGCCACCGCTTACCTTTCTCCTTATATAGTGTTAGCTTCCATGGGCTTTTAAATTAAACTCATCTAGCTCAAGGATCAAGCTCACACGGTTTCTACATATTACATCCCAATTCATGTTTATTTTATTTAATGCCCATAAAGCCTTGTGTTCTTGCTCAACCAGAAGATGGCAAGTTTTCCCAAACACCAACTTGTAAGGCGACATACCATGGGAGATTTTAATGGCATACGGTAGGTCAAAAATGCTTCATCAAGCTTGCTAGACTAGCCAGTGCGATGGACATTCACTGTTTTGGCCAAAATACTCTTTATTTCTCGACTCGTTACTTTAACTTTTCCGCTCGATTGAGGATGTTATGGCATTGCCAATTTGTGCTTGACTCCATATTTTGAGAGGAGGGCTGCAAACTGATGATTGCAAAAGTGTGACCCTCCATCACTTACGATGGCCCTTTGGGTACCAAACCTTATGAAAATGTTCTTTTTAAGGAACTTTGTGACACTCAACGCTTCATTGTTTGGTAATGCTATCGCTTCACCCTACTTGGAGACATAATCCACTGCCACAAGGATATACTTATTCCCAAAAGAGCTATGAAAAGGACCCATGAAATCAATCCCCTAAACATCAAATAATTCAATCTCAAGGATTTGTGAAAGAGGCAATTCATGTCTTCTAGATATGCCTCCTTGTAATTGATATTGGACACAACACTTAAAAATTGCATGAGCATCCCTGAACATTGTTGGCCAATAGTAGCCACACTGTAAGACCACATTCTGTTGAGGCATGACATGCTTCAAGGATCTTATTCACTTCCACTTCCGGCACACATTGACGAATAATATTGTCAGCACATTCTCTAAAGAGGAACAGTTCATCCCACATAAACTTCTTTACATCAAATAGGAATTTCCTCTTTTGATGGCTACTTCAATCATCAGGTACAAGACCACACACAATAAATTAGCAAAATCAGCATACCTAAAAGCAGAGGGTGCAAAGATTATAGTTACTAATTTATCCAGAAAGCATCATCAATGTCTTTCTCTTCAATCATTCTAGGTTCTACCTCCATTCTTGAAAGATGCTCAACTACTTGGTTCTCACACCCATTTCTATCTTTCAGCTCACAGTCAAATTCTTGGATTAGTACCCATCGGATCAGTCTTGTCTTGGCCTCTTTCTTTATCATTAGGTACTTTAATGATGTGTGGTCCGCGTGAACCACCTCTTTGGTATCCAATAAATATGCTCGAAATTTCTCAAACTAATATACTATAGCCAATAACTCTTGCTCCGTTGCGGTGCAATCCTTTTGACCACAATTCAAAATTTTGCTTGTATAGTAAATAGGATGAAAGAACTTGTTTTTGTGTTGCCCAAGATTATCTCCTGGAGCCAAACCACTAGCATCACACATCATTCCAAAAGGGAATTCCAATCGGGAGTAATTATAATTGAGGTTGAAACAAGCTTCTCTTTGAGTGATTTGAAAGCCATCATGCAAAAGTCATCAAAAACAGATGTGCTCTCTTTCTCAAGGAGTCTACCCAAAGGAATATCGATCTAGGAAATATCTTTAATAAACCGTCTATAGAACCCGACATGCCCAAGAAAACTCCTCACACCTTTTACCAAAATCGGGGGAGGTAATTTTTTGATCACTTGAATTTTAGCTTGATCGACTTCAATACCTTCTCTGAAAATTTTATGCCCAAGCACAATTCCTTTTTTCACCATAAAGTGACACTTCTCCCAGTTGAGAACCAAATTTGAATCCATATACCTTTACAACACCATTTTCAATTGCTTCAAACATTCCTCAAAAGAATCCCCATGACAGAGAAATCATCCATGAACACCTTCATAGAGTCTTCTACCGTATCTGTAAAGATCGATAACATACAACGTTGAAAGGTGGTTGGAGCATTGCACAGCCCAAAGAGCATTCTCTTGAATGCAAAAGTACCATAGGGGCATGTAAATGTGGTCTTTTCGTGATCCTCAGTTGCAATGGAGATTTGGTTGTACCTGGAATATCCATCAATAAAGCAATACCATCCTTTATGGAAAGCCTATCAAGCATCTGATCAATAAAAGGCATGGGGAAATGGTGTTTTTGATCCATGAGTTGAGCTTCCGGTAGTCCATTCACAGACACCACCCGGTGACGGGTCTAGTGGCCAGTAACTTAGTCTTTTCATTTGGAACCACCGTGATACCACCCTTTTTCGAAACACATCAAACTGGACTCACCCATTGACTATCCGCAATTGGGAAAATGACTCCCGCATCCAACCATTTTATGATTTTTTACTTCGCCACTTCGTGCATCGGAGGATTTAATCTTCTTTGATGTTGAATACTTGGTTTGCAATCTTCAGCCAAGTTTATATTTTGAATGCATACCCCCGGTGAAATACCCATAATATCGGTAATAGCTCCACTTGCCGAAGTTTTATATCTCTTGCAATAATCACTGAAAGAGTGTTGTTAACCCCCAAGAAAACATATTTGAGATGAGGAAGAAGTTCCTTCAATTCTAATTTTAGTTGTTCAATGATGGATGGTTTCTCCGGAGGTGCTTCTCGACTAGATAAATTGAGATCAAGTTTAGTATGGAAATAATTATCTGATCACATACCAACAAGAGCAGCTGCAACCTCATCATAGTTGTTAATTTCATCTTGATCATAATTAAATAGAACTTGAGCAAAAGGTTATCGAAACTAGGTTGCACATACATACATGCAACATCTTCATCATTTTGATCTAAATGAGATAGCACATGCATATCATTCAGGTATTTCATTGACATATGAATATTGAAGCTAACTACTTCCTCGTTGACCCAAAATATTAACTCACCTCCTTCCGCATAGACCAAGTTCACAATCAAGCACACCAAAATCAGCGGAGAAAAAAAAAACTCAACTTTTACTAGCACATCATACACCACCCCCACCAGTTTCTTTATCGGACAATCTGCCATTAGAAGCCTCATGTTTGTTGGTTTTGGTTTATCAAACTCACGCTTTTCAAATATCATCAATGGTATCAAACTTATGCTTCCACCAAGATCACATAAAGTTTTTGAAAAGGTACACTTACCAATAGTACATGGGATCAGTAAATCTCCTAGGTCATCTCTTTTGAGGACATCATTAGTTGTCGTTACCACACTACATGTTTGTGGTATCACAATAGTCTCACAATCTATCACCCTCTTATTTGTCACCAACTCCTTCATATATTTAGCATAACCTGGCATTTCAGTTAAGGTATCCACCAATGGAATATTCACTTTCAAGTCTTTCACTATTTCCACAAACTTTTGGATTTTTTGCATTCTCTACCGTTGCAGAAATGGAGGTGTGCTCTTTATTGGAGGTAATGTAGATGCATTCTCAACACCACTTTTTGGCACATTTGTCTTCGGAGCACTTTTAACTTCTTTCTCTTGCTCTTGATTTATTTTCTTGGGTGATTCATTATTGGCAATCACCCTTTGATTCTTTGCTTTGTTTGGCCTTACTACTTCTTGCAATACCTTTCCACTTCTAGTCACAATGGTTGGAACATGCATTAAGTTTCTTTGATCCCCTTTTCCTTTAAATGGTGTACACTCATCAGAATTATCATATGCAAGAGAGGTTAGCTTCCTTATCTTTTCTTCAAGTGCTTTGATGGAAGATGTATGTGAAACCATAGTAATGGATAAGGCTGAGACGTCCCTCTTCCTCTCTTGCAAGACCATGTCTGAACCCTCCACCTTTTCTAGAATTTTGGCCACCAAATGATACATTTTAGTCTTCATCGGTCATGATAACGTTCATATTATATATCTTCACATTTTATTCTTTGACATCTCTTATCCAAAACATTCATCCAACCTTGATTTCAAGTAAGCTTAAAATGACTTGGCCGAAAACCCTCTGATATTCCATCTCTCGTGTACATCTCCTCATCATATCCACATTGTGATACTATATTTATGGAGTTAACTCTTTCTTTGTGAACATGCTCAGATATCATTTTAACTTGAGTAGTCAACCCAGTAATTCTTTTAGAATGTTCTTGTTTCTTCTCCACTTGTTCCTTGAGTGCTCCCAAATGTGGAAGTGAAACTTCGTCATCACTCGTGTACCGAGCTTACTTTATTTTTTTCATCTCATCGAGTAACTTTTTAGCCTCAGTGAATAACTGTAGAATGATTTCTCCTTGCACGAGATGATCAAGCAGACCCTTATTAAAGACGTTAAGACTCTGGTAAAAGTATTGCAACAGCAGCTCATCCGGGAAACCGTGTTTGGGACATTGGTAAAAAAACTCATTTTAACTGTATCAAAGTTTCATGTCATTGTTCCCTACTCATCCTTTCAAAGTTTTGAATATTCCTTCTCAATTTCATAATTCTGGATTGAGGAAAGAACCTCTCAAAGAACATTTCCCTCAACTCTTCCCATGAGGTTATAGACATTTTAGGAAACTTCGTCAACCATCTAGATGTTTTCCCCTTTAAAGAGAAGGAAATCAATCTCAGCCAAATTGACTCTTGTTAGATTCCTTAAGTTGAGAAAGGTTTACACACACTTGCAAACCTTCGGAGGTGTTCAAAAGGATCTCCATGCTCTAAACCTTCAAACAACCCTTCTGCATTGATGAGTCATAACATTGCTTTTGCAGTTGAAAATCACAAAATTGTATTAGACTAGGACAAAATTAGGCATTAAGGATACTAATGAGATCAAATCTACCACTCATAAAAAAAATTAGCTAGAACATGTGCATGCGAAAGAAGGCGAGCTAGGTCTTACTCATCGATTTGCCTAACTTCCTTGGCGAGCTAAGAAAAGCTTGGTGAACAAGAAGTTTTAGCACAGTGCTAGATTTTCACAAAGAAACCAACACACACAATAAATACTAGTCCTCTCCCCCCAACATTACAATCCACCTAGATGTTTTTCTACCCATGGGTACTCAGATTTCCCCCATTTATCACTAAGCATTACACTAATTGACGATTTCCCTTAAGAAAGTAGTCACCATGTTTATCATTGGGAAAAATCAGGCAATTGGGACGACATTAAGATACTCAAACTTCACTCACATCAAATTAGGCACATACCCATCAAAATAACCAAATCAATTCAGTAATTTAACCAACACAACCATGATTCATCATTTGCATAGGCATTCACAATTAAAATCACATGGCACAATTCAATTCCAACAATACAAAGCAACCCATTGAAATTAGGCACTTACTCACAGTTAAGGGGCTTAAACCCACATCCTATATGCTTTCTAAACTCAAAATAAACAACAAGAAGTTTAAACACCAACCTTAAAGATGAAAAATAATAAAGAAACTGAGGGATCGAGGTTGGGTTGATACGAACTCCAAGCAATTGCACTCTTAGAACCTTCAAGAGAATCACACGAGGCTCACAAATGCTCAAAATGCATGAAGCAAGAGCAAAGAATCGGAAAATCTCTCAGATCTAAAAAATATTGAATTTTGAATTTAAAAAGACCCTTGGCCTTTTTATATCAGACCTGTTCAGAAATCACAGCTAACGTCGCTGAACGTGTTTAGCTAATCGCCAATTAGAGCTTAAACCCGCCGAACATGCCTGAAGAAACATCAAACCTGAAGGCTGATTCAGTGGACTTGAGGGAGTCTATTTAATGCACTTCGGCAAATCTCCTTTTGGAGTTCTAATCGCCTATCTTAAAAGTGCACTTTTCCTTCTTTTCAAGCTCAAAATGAGTACAAGACTTAGTCCGCGTAATGCCTTCAGTAGATTGTCATTTGGGTTATCATCGCCTATGCATCCCATTTCAATCTTCCAACCTCTTCTCAACCTGCACTAACAATGCATGTTATTTGTAAGCAATAAAAACAAAAAAGTAAAGACTTAGGTTGCCTCCCAAAAAGCACCTTATTAACGTCGTGGCACGACGTATTTCTCTAACTTAAAAATCATTTTAGGGGTTGGGGATGGTGTTATTAGGAAACATTTCCTTTTGCCTTGGATTTAGATTAGTGACAATTTGACCCAGTTGGGTCTCCAGCTGCATGATAGAAACTGTGTGAAGTTACTGTCAGAGATAAAGTGGAGAAGTCATTTTTTAAATCCTTCAACACCTTATCGGGCCCTTCAGCCCTGTTGTAGATCCTTACAAGCATTTCTTCCGCTTGGCTTCCTTCTAGCCCAGCTGGATCTTTTGGGCCTGGACGATCATGGGGAGGCATGAATCTATCTTTGTCCTTCTCCCTATCTATCTATTTTCCAGGCCACAAGTCTTTCTAACCACTATCTCTATCCTTGTTCCAACCTTGGTTCCTACCTTGTCATTGATAATTAATGTGAGAACCCTCCCCCCCCACTTGATATCTCAAGTATTGAACTTCCTCATTGTATAATGACTCGAATTTGGCATCATTCGGGCACTGCCCACTGTTGGTTCCAACCGCATTCACCAACTTGGTTCCACCTCCCATGACATGTTTGGACAACAAATTGACTTGGGTCATCATTTTGGTCATTCTTTCATCTCTTTCATGGTTCATCTCGACTTGTTCTTCGCTCAAACCCCCTTGTAAAAGGGGCACTTGGTCCTCCCTAGTGTGTCATGCTTGGTTGACCTTAGTCATATCAACTAACAACAATGCACCTACATCATACAAGTGTCTCATCAATCCACCATAGACTAATTGATCAGCCACACCTTTGTTTACTTAAACAAGGCTGCAATAAAAGTAATGCAGCAGCAAATTGTCTGAAACGCCATGCATTTGACATTGCAAGAGTAACTTCTTAAACCTTAGCCATGTTTCATACAAGGGCTGACCTCTAACACTTTTGAATTTTTGGATTAGGAGATGAAGTTTAACTATCTTCAAGGGTTAAAAGAATCTTTCCAAGAATGCCTCAGCTAGCTCATCCCACGAAGTAATAGAATCATTAGGCAACTCTGCCAACCATCTTGTAGCCTCTCCCGTTATAGAGAATAGGAATTTCCTCAACCGTATGGATTCTTGGGAGATATTCTTGAACATAAAGGGTCCACATACCTCCTTTAAATTCCTAAGGTTCTCATGGGGATCCTCAAGAGCTGGACCCCCAAAAATTCATTTCATTTGGAGCAATTGGATCATGGTTTCGGTGATGTGAAATACCGTCCTCCCACTTATACGAAGTATTCGGATTGCTCCCGTGATTTGAATGAAATTAATGGGCCTGTCATTAAGATCACCCATATTATAATTTTGACCATAGTTACTGTCATTGTCACTCCCATGGTGACTCATTTTGTCAACCTGCAAATCTACCAACAACACCAAATAACAAATCTACTACAAATAAACAAAATTAAAATCTAATTTATCAATTAGAATTCTCAACCACCACTCCCAGGCACTGGTCGACCCTGCTATCCTGGAACTTGAGACCAACTCACGTGATCCTTCTGTGGAGCAGGCAGGTATTTCCACGGCCTTCTCTATTGTTGGCACTTTTTTTGTTGCACTTGTACAGCCTGTTGTTGCGACTACTACTGATGTGAGGCCTCCCTCCTCTCATGTTTCCTGTCCCCCCTTGACCCAGGTGTTAATTTATCAGATAGGTAGCCTTGCATAGTCAGCAGATGTGAGAGTTACTGATGAACTCTCAACTACACCTCATCCAATACTAGATGTAGACGATCGTAATCTAGTATAAAATCCAACAAATGATTTGGGGTCGAACCCACAGGGAGCGGTACAAGTTTGAATTCAGTTACAAAATTATAAACATAATCTAATCGGTTGTAGGAATAGAAATTATCGAAAACAACTAGATAAATCGAAAGGGGTGACACAAATGTCAGATGGGGGAATTGGTTTGTCAATTAGCAACTAAAATAATTTCGATAATAGGGGAAACAATAAGTAGAGAGGAATTCTCAGGGATGTGATTGATTATAGGCTAATTTTGCTATATGGGTAATTGGAATTTACTAACAGTTGCTAAATCTCAGTAGGTAGGCTAGACTATAGATGCAATAGCTTTCTCTCGAACAACTATTACGATTCAAGCGAGTTCTCTCAAACCTCGATAAGCTTAACATTGAAAACAACCCAAAACCTTATCTACTCTCTCGAGCTAGATAGGTAGAATTGAGTTTAACATTCACTCTCTCGAGCTGAACCCACATCAACCCAATAACTAGAATTATCAATCGAAAATCTTGGTTCTAAAACCTATTTCTCAAGCAAGCCCAGAACACTAAATTAGAATTGAATTTGCAACTACAATTCATAGATTAATACACAGTTATCGATTAAACCCACTTCAAGTAAGCATTTAAATCTGTAAATAACAATATTCATAAGCTAATTAAGCCAATAATCACATGATCACACCCCAAGAATTGGGGTTTTAGCCACACATCATAAAAAGGAAGAAACAATTACTAATTATGTTAGCCATGAACTAGATAATGGTTCCCAAATCTGTACAATGCTTCAAATCAACTTAATTCAAAAACCCAAATGAAAAATCTTCAAAACCAAGTCTCAAAAGCTCTAAGTTCAACAATGGAAAACTCAGAAAAACTTCATAAACTAAGAGAAAAACTCCAAACTCTCGGAACTCCCTTTTCTCCTTTTTAAAATTCAAGTTATATTTTCAAAAATCTTAGCCTTCAGGACCGTTAGGCGAAGTAAGTCGAGCATCATCGATTAAGTCAGCGACGGGCCTTTTTCTCCATTCCATCACTGGTTTGTCTTGACCTTTTATCCTCAGTGTTCTGTGATTTTAGGCGATCAGGATTGAGATTGCTGATCCGTTTGGTTGTCCGCCGACTATCCATTTTCGTCGCCAAGTAGGTTATTCCCCAGGGCTGGCCTGCTGGAAATATAGGTGAGTTAAAGAGCCACTCAGCAGCTCACCGAGTGATCTTGGCGATCACCAGGATTGCCTTCTTTCAACTTCTTCAGCTATTTTGCTTCTTTTTGTCCGGTAATATCCTTGCCTTGCTCCTTAGCTTTCATTACTGCAAATAAACATCTTAACATCTGTTTCGAGCATAAATTAGTCATTGAGGACACTAAAACTAAGAAAACAAAGCCCTAAATGAGTCAAAATGTAAGACTCATCAGTTACCTGGGTTGAGAAGGACTTGCTCCAGCTCATTGAACAGGCTATTTAATAGGCCTTGGCACTTTTGATTGATAGAGTGAGCAAGTTTGAGGGGTGGTAGTGAGCCATACTTTTAGTCTTGATGATCTGACAGCGAGGATTGAGGCTCAGGAGAAGGTCGAGGGTAGTTCTAGTGCTTTAGACACCCTGAAGGTTGAGGTGGCTACTTTGAGGGAGGAGGTGGTCCAAATACAGTCTATGGACATCTCCACACTTTGGTGCAAGATTCTCTTTCTAGATGCGCCTGAGATGCCTAGTGTTGTGCCTTCTGCTAGTATGCTTTAGGTTGTTGTTAATGCTGAAATGATTGCTGATGATGAGAGTGACAGGGCCGGAGAGGAGTTGGCCGAGGAGACTGATGAGGAGGAGTTGAGAGATGAGGAGCACGGGATTGTTGAGACACTAATCGAGCTGCATGATACCGATGAGGTCATTCTGTAGGCTGCACTGGAGATATCCCTCGAGAGACTTAGAGGTTGGGTCTAGTGGAGTGACTCTAGAGTCTAACATACCTCTTGTAGCTAAGACAGGCACTAATTCCCCAGTTGTACCTCCCATGCCACCTCTAGTGATCCTTTTATTGGGCATCAATGCCCCTCTTGAGGCTTCACCTCCCGAGATTCCAGATGAGAGTACCCCACAGGCATAGCATGTCAGTGGAAGCCTTTCTCTCATCCTCCAATTACTTTTAGTTATTTTGTATTGAGGACACTACATTGTATTTTTTATGGGGCGAGGGCCTTCATGCCAATTTTCTCATTTTGCTTGTATTTTGTTATTTTGTATTTTTAATAGTTGTAGTTTAATTTTTATATTAGAGTCCTCTTTTGGGTAATTGTGTGTTTCTTTACATCTATTTTGTTCTCACTTGATGTTGCAACCCCCATTAGTTCAAATCGTGAAATTCTTGAAGTTTTCATTGATAACAATTTGAGAATCAATTTTTTTCAACATCGATGTCTTGAATAAGACTCATGATGATCATGATGTGTAGTGTTGGTGTTGCGAGAATGAAATTGATGTGGTTACACATTTGAGCAATCTCTTTGAATCTTTTGTTGACTATCTACATTTTGATGTGAGCCTTGCAATGAACATCGCACGTATGTTTTTTTATCTCTTCGGTATGTGCTAAATGAGTGTAATTTGAATTGTCATATGTAGTGAGGTTTTACTTGAAAGCATGCATGTGGAGTCATAAATTTTGCCTTGTTAGTCCAATTGTGTGATTCTTGGTGAATGTGGGACATGATCTTGGGTGAAAATTCAATAAGGGATCCAAATTGTCCATTGCCTTTGCATCTTTTTGAAGCATTGTGATGTTTAAATAGCCAACTTAGGCCGAACACATAAGTTGGGGTGTGAAAAGAAAGGATGAATAAAAGCCAAGGAAAGGGAAAAAGGAAGAAGAAATGAGACTCAAATCTGAAAGTTTTGAAAAAAAAGGAACCCCTCCTTATAAAAAAAATGTGTTGTATCATCATTATGATGGAAATGTCTTGGAAAAATGAAAAAGAGAAGTGAAGGAAATAAAAGTGGAATTCCAAATAAGTTGAGTGACAAGTCTAGATTTAAGTTCTCAAATGAAAAAGAAGAAAAAGAATTTGAGAAGAGGTGATGATGATTGCAAAAATGCTTTTAAAAGGTATAAGTCACCAATCCAAATAGACCACGACTTATCCCTCTGCCCCATTACAAGCCTAAACGACCCTTCAGTTCTTAGAGGAACTAGGTTGCGTGATGATTGGAAATATGGGCAAACCTATGGGACAAAGCTTGCATGTGTTTCTCTTTCGAGAGAGTGAGAGTTGCATTGATTCCTATTACCTTTGTTGATTTTCTTTGTGAGAGAATTGAATTGCTCCTGATGTGAGGACACTTGAATGCATTTGTTGAAATATGTTCTTGCATTAAACAAGAAGCTAAGGTGAGCTTGAGATTGTGTTGACACTAGCTAGTCATCATTTGAAGTTTTTTTTATCATGATTTGGGTAACATGCTATTTAGAGTAGTCTTTCCATGGCTCTTTCATGTTAGCTCTCATTGAGTATTGTAGACACCCTTATTGAGCTTATTGTGTTCTTGATTTACTTTAGGACAAGAAAATTTTTAGGTTGGGGTGTTGATAAGTGGTAGATTTGATCTTATTTAAGGTCAATTTGGCTCACTAATTAGTGTCCTCAATGCCTAATTTTGTCCTAGTCTAATACAATTTTGTTTATTTTCAACTATAAAGGAAATTGGATAAGTCAAGGATAGATGCATGGAGAAATGGGCCAAAAACACAACAAGAAGTGCAAACTATGCATTGAGGGTCGCCTAATGAGAAGGGCGAATTGCGAAAGTAATCTTAGAACGCCCAAAATGACAGAGCACTGAGTCAACCCTCAAGGTCAATCGGCAAAGATAGATAAGAAAGGCGAGCCGTCGAATGACATAAGGCGAGTTGATTGGATATCGCTAAAGTTGACAGTGTTGGCAGATAAAATGATAGCTCAAAGGGTGATATGAAAAGGAAATCAGTGATTCACCAAATTGACAAAAGCGAGCTCAGACGGGATCCTAATGATACCCAAACACCTAAAGCTTGAAACAATAGAAAGACGAACCTGAGGAGAATGGGCGATTCACCGAATAGAGTTGGCCAACTGAGCTAATGTCACCGAAAGGGACACAGAACTTACTTTTGGGAAAAATTTTAGGAAACTATAAATAGCTAGAGGAGATAGAAAGAAAGGGTGAAAAAATATAGAGAGAAATTTCAGAACATTTTAGAGAGAGAAACAATTCCCATTGAAGAAGAACATTTTTATTTTTAGACGATTTCAATTTTGTAAGATTAAATTCTGAAAAATAAAGTTGAATCCAAAGTGGGTTTACCCTTAATTTCTTGATTTCATGTTACTCATGGCTTCTTTCATGGAAGGTATAATCTATTTACTTTTTGTGATGGGTGGCTATAACCCTAATATCTTGGGGTGTGATTATGGGATTGGGTGTTGATTTAATCTTGTGGTTTCAATGAATTTCTCTGCTTTATGACCATCAATCACAAATTTGACTGATTACCAAGTGCTTTATTTATGAATTGAGGTGTCCAACTTAGTTCTACTTTTTATCTTGTGATGGTGCTCAAAAGAGACCAATATAAGTGGGTAATCTATTCAATAGTTGTAATTTAGGGTACCTGATTGCAAGTCTAAAGTCTTAGGTTGTTTTGAATGGTAATAAGATGAGACCGGAAGGAGAATCTATACAAGGATACTTTGAGATCGAAAGAAGATTCACATCAATTATATTGACCTATATTATTTATGATTGAATAGTTGTAATGAGCAGTTCTATGAATCCCCATATTGGAATAAACATTTAATCCTCGTACCCCTTGAGTTAGTTAATTTCGTAAATTGTTGATTATTTCTGTATTGATATCTTGGTGATTGAAACATTGTCATTAAAGTTGGTGGACTTCTCCCTCCAATTGTTAAATCAACTTCATTTGAATTAATTCCATTTTAATTCTCTAATTAAATTATTAACCTTGTACCGTTCCCATTGGGATTCAACCCCAACTCTTAGTTGGGTGATTTTATTAACGATGATCGCTCAGTCTTTTGATTAGTTTTGAGGTGTAATATGAGCGTTATCAAAAATGGCGGCACTGTGGGGGAAACTACTTTGCCGAGTAAGGAAGTTTTGCAAAGAGAAGGAGCCACTCCTTATAAAAATAATGTATGTTGTATCATCATTGTGATGGAAATAGCTTGGAAAAATGAAAATGAAAAGGAGAAGGAAAGGAAATTAAAGAGGAATTCCAAATAAATTGAGAGACAAATCAAGATTTGAGTTTTCAACTGGAAAGGAAGAAAAAGAACTTTAAAAGAGGTGATGATGATTGCAAAAATGCTTTGAAAAGGTATAAGTCACCAATCCAAATTGACCATGCCTTAGCTCTCAACCCCATTACAAGCCTAAAAGACCCTTGAGATCTTACATGAACTAGGTTGTGTGATGATTGGAAAATATGGGCAAACCTATGGGACAAAGCTTGCATGTGTATCTCTTTTGAGAGAGTGGGAGTTGCATTGATTCCTATTACCTTTGTTGATTTTCTTTGTGAGAGCATGGAATCGTTCTTCATGTGAGGGCACTTTAATGTATTTGTTGAAACATGTGCTTGCATTAGACAAGAAGCTAAAGTGAACTTGATCTTGTGATGAGACTAGCTAGTCATCATTTGAAGCTTTTTTATCATGATTTATGGTGACATGCTATTGAGAGAAGTCTTGACATGGCGCTTGCATGATTGTTCTCACTAAATATTGTTGTAGTCACCCTTATTGAACTTATTGTGTTCTTAATTTACTTGAGGACAAGCAAAAGTTTAAGTTAAGGGTGTTGATTGGTAGTTTTGCACTCATTTAAGGTCTACTTAGCCTAATAATTAGTGTCCTTAATGCCTAACTTTGTCATTTTCTAATTAAATATTGATGATTTGTAGCTATGAAGGAAATTGGACAAGGAAAGGACTGAAGTTTGAAAGAATGGCCAAAAATACAAAAAAAGTGCAAAGTAAACATTGTTGATCGCCTAACATGAAGGGCGGATCGCCAATAAGCACGACCTTGCGAAAATTGATAGCGCGTAGAACTTGTGTCTACCAAAGAAGGTCTGTGAGCTCCAATTGAAAAGGCGATGCGCCGAATTAGAATGGCGGTAGTGATGCACATCGAACAAATAATAGTGTGCAAGGTAAAGATTTAATGCTCAACGGCAAGCTAAGGTGGTATTCAGCGATTCACCGAACGTGAAAGGCTGAATCGATCGAGCTCGCCAATGGAGGTTCAAACACCTGAATCTTAAAGCATCACAAGGTGAGCTGAGGAGAGAAGGGTGATTCGTCGAGCGAGTTTGGTGAGCCCGACTTATGTCGCCGAGTTGGTTACAAAGTGGATATTCGGCCAAATTTTGGAAAAGTATAAATAGCCCAAAGGAAACAATTTTCAGAGAGTTTGACTCTTGAGTTCAAGTTAGAGACTTTTGAGTTAGATTTTTAGAACACATTACTTTTGAAAGAACACTTTTTTTCTAGTTTTCTTGGGGTTTTACAATTTGAGACTTGAATTTGATAAATTGAAGTTAAATCCAAAGTGGGTTTACTCTTCATTACTTGATTTCAAGTTAACCATGGTTGCTCTTTGGGAAGGTATATTTTCTTTACTTTTTATGATGGGTGGCTAAAACCCCAAGATCTAGGAGTGCTCTAATGGGGTTGGGTATTGATTTAATGTAGTGAGTATTGTGATATGCTCTGTTTTGTTGTTGTTCATGCATGATTTTGGTCTAATTACCATGAGGTTAACTTAAGGGTTAAGGTTGCAAACTTAATTCCTACTCCTGATCTCCGGTTGATGCTCGAAAGAGATTAATTGGAGTGGGTAATTAGTTCAATACTAGAAATTTAGGTTTGATGTCTATGGCTTGCTTGAAAGAGAGATTATGGGTCGGATTTATTTTCTCTATTCTTGAAAGACAGGATAGATTTCGTTCGAATTTTAGTTTAATTACGATAATTGATAACAAAAGCTTTATATTAAGCTGGTGGAACCATCCACCCAATTGTTCTTACAATTCCAAATTAGCTAATTTAAAGTCCAAATGTCTCAATAAAGAATTCTCTATGATATACCATTCCCTGTAGGATTCGACCCTATCTCTTTGTTAGGTTATTTTTACTGACTATGATTTCTCACTCTTTTAATTTGTTTTGGAGGGTGATTTGAGTGTTATCAATCATTCCTTACACTTACCTAAGCTAGAAAATTCGACTAACAAGGCAAATTCTAGGATTTCACAAGCATGCTTCCAAGTGTAATCTCACCACACATGGCACTTTAAACACAATCATTTAGCACACCCCGAAAAGATCAAAAGGTTATATGTGATGTTCATTGCAAGGCTCACATCAAAATGCAGCTAGTCAACACATTTGGTTTAGTGTATCTCTTTTGCCTTTTTCATTTTCTATAAATTTTGCAACCCATCCCTCCCCCCCCCCTGAGTTTTGAAAATTATGAAATGCTTGAGTTTTCATTGAAAATGATTTAAGGATCGATTATGTCAATATCGATGTCTTGAATAGTACTCATGATGAGCATATTTTATAGTGTTGCTATTGCGAGAATGAAATTGATGTGGTTGCACTTTTGAGCGATCTCTTTGAATCTATTGTTGACTAGTTGTGTTTTGATATGAGCCTTAGAATGAACATCACACGTACGCTTTTGATCTTTTCATGATGTACTAAATGAGTGTATTTTGAAGTGTCATGTGTGGTGAGGTCTTACTTGAAAGCATGTGTGTAGAGTCCTAGAATTGGCCTTGTTAGTCTAGCTTTTTAAATCTTGGTAAATATAATGATTGATCTTGGGAAATAATTCAAAGTGGGAACCTAAATATCCATAGTATTTTGTGACTACCTTGTGAGGGTGTGCATCCATTTTGGCACTATTTGAGCCTAACCCATATGTTAGCAAAACCAAAAGAAAGCCTCTTGAGACAAATCATCCCTACCTTCTTACCTAAAATCTTTTTTGAAGCATTGTTATGTTTGAATAGTCAACTTAGGCCAAAAGCCTAAGTTTGCATTGTGGAAAGGCGGGAGGAATGAAATCAAAGTGAAGAGTAAAGAAAGATGAATTGGGACTCAACTTTTAAGTTTGTTTCAAAAAGAAGGAACCCCTCCTTCAAAAAAAAAAAAGAGAAAGTATAATTGTGTTGAAAAATGTTGAGAAAATGGAAATGAAAAAGAAAAGTGATGAAATAAAGGGGATTCCAAATAATATGAGTGAAAAGTCAAAGTTTGAGTTCTCAATTGGGAAAGAATGAAATAACGCGATAAGAGGTGAAGATGATTGCAAGAATACTTTGAAAAACTGTAGTCACCGAGCCAAATTGACCATACTTTAACCCTCAGCCCCATTATAATCCTAAACGACCCTTGGGATCTTGCATGAACTAGGTTGTGTGATGATTGGAAAATATGGTCAAACCTATGGGATGAAGCTTGCATGTGTTTCTCTTTTGAGAGAGTTAGAGTTGAATTGATTCCTTATGTCTTTGTTTATTCTTTTTGTGAGATCATGGAATCGTTCATCATGTGAGGGAACTTGAATGCATTTATTAAAGCATAGTCTTGCATTAGAAAATAAGTTAAGTGAGCTTGAGCTTGTGTTGAAACCGTCTAGTCATCATTTGAAGCTTTTTTTATCATGATTGAGTGTGGCATGTTGTTGAGAGTAGTCTTGTAATGACATTTGCATCTTAGCTCTCATTGAATACTGTTGTAGACACCCTTATTGAGCTAATTGTGTTCTTGATTTACTTGAGGATAAGCAAAATTTTAAGTTGGCGGTGTTGATGAGTTGTAGATTTGCACTTATTTGAGGTCTAAATAGCTCAATAATTAGTGTCCTCAATCCCTAATTTTGTCCTATTCTGATGATATGTTGATGATTTGCAGCTATGAAGGCTAATTGAAAAGGCAAGGGTGAATGTTTGAAAGAATGGCAAAAAATGCACAACACTTGTGTCTATCAAGACAGGTTGGCGAACTCCAAATGAAAATACGACTCGCCGAATAAAAAAGGTGACATTGCTGATCATCACCGAAAATGACACTGCAAGGAGAAAAATTAAAGGCTCGAAAGGCAAACCAAGGTGGTATTAGGTGATATGCGAAATGTGAAAGCCAAACTCAAACAAGCTCGCCGACTGAGGTTCAAATACTTGAAGCCTAGAGAAAGAAAAGGCGAGTTGAAACTCGATTGGCAATTTGCCAAAGGAGTTTGGCAAGCTCGACTAATGTTGGCGAGTGAGACGCGCATTGAGTTTTTGGGTAAAATTTTGGGAAACTATAATTAGCCCAAAGGAGAGAGAAAAAGGGAGTTAAAAAATTAGGAAAAGAATTCTTCCTTTGAGAGTTTTGAGAGGAACACTTTATAGCTTTTGGGGTTTTTCAACTTTGCTGTTGAATTTGAAAATTTGAAGTTGAATCCATAGTGGGATTGCTTAGAATTGTTTAATTTCATGTTACACATGGTTTCTTTCATGAAAGGTATAATTTCTTTACTTTTTGTTATTGATGGCTAAAACCCCAAGATCTAAGGGTGCAATTATGGGTTTGGTGTTGATTTAATGTAGTGGTATTATGTTATGCTCTGTTTTGCTACTGTTTATACAAGAACTTGGGCTAATTAGAATGGGGTTAATTTATGGGTTAAGGTTGCAAATTTAATTCCTACTTCTTATCTCTGATCGATGCTCGAAAGAGATTGATTGGAGTGGGTAATTAGTCCAATACTAGCAATTTGGGTTTGATGTCTATAACTTGCTTGATAATAGAGGTTATGGGTCAGATCTATTTGCTCTATTTCTGCATTGAAAGAGAGAGTACAGTAAGGTATTGGGTTGTTTAGATTGGCATATAGATGAGACCGAAAGGAGATTCTATGCAATGATGCTATGAGATCGAAAGAAGATTAGCGTCATTGAAGATGACTTAGCCTATTCATGAATGTTCATCACTATAGAGCAAAACAATTACCCCTATGTCACATTGATTTCCAATCTCTGCACCCCTAGATTGCTTTTTATTTCTTGTAATTCCCGTAATCTTAGTATAATTGTGATGATTTAAAACCAAAGTTTTTTTATTAAATTGGTGAAATCATCCACGCACTTATTTTTACTATTACAAACGAATGATTTTACAATCCAAATTTCTTGACAAAAATTCTCTACGATATACCATTTCCTGTGGGATTCGACCCCGATTCTTCATTGGGTTTTTTATTGGCGACGACTGTTGTCCCTTTTAATTTGTTTTAAGGAGGACATTTGAGTGTTATAAATAGGCATTGTAAACATGTCAGTCTGATTTGATAGGGTGCCTAGAGCAGTGTTGATGGCACATGCGTGACACTTTACCAACTTGCCACGTACTTCAACTTCCTCTAAGGGCTTCCATATTGTTCCCTTTCTCTTCTTTGGCAGTGCTTATGGATATGCATTGTAAAATTCCCTCACCCAAGCCGGAACATATGGATTTTGAAGCTTGTTAAACCCCTCGGACTTGTGAAACTAAATGGTGTCCCAGATAGTAGGGTAGTCACTCATGGCACCATTAGTGGAGAGTCGTCTCTCCTCAAGAATTGTGTGTTTCCCGCAGCCTTGAGCCTATTAAGGGCCCTTGGAGAAATCACCTGGAGAACACGAGATGCAGGTGCCTGAGTAGAAGAGGGTTGCACCAACTTGGACCCAATATCTGTTCTTTTCCTAGAAACCACCTTTTCAGGTTGCTCACTCACACGCCTAGAGGAGAGCGACATGGTTGGTTGTGGGCGAGGAGCCTCATATAGCTCGTTGATAGTGATCCCTGGGGCCTTTTCAATGGGGGAGAGAAGTCTCTGTCTGACTCTGTATCAGAAATCACAACCTGCTTCCGTTTAGTTTTGTAATATCCTGTAAAGCACAATCATTCAAACATAGATGTGGTGAAGGCTAATTGAAATCAAAATCCGAAAGAAAACATAGTTCAAAAATGTTCTGAGGCTCGCCTACTAGAAGGCGGTCCGCCTCATAGGTTAAGCAAGTTCATGAGAGCTCGCCGAAATAGATAGTAAAAAATTTCAAGGAACTCAGCCACAATGGGCAGAGTCAACTCCAACTCAGTGATTCACCTAGTTGATGGCGGCAGGTTAAGACAAGTCCGCCGAAAGTAACAAGCAAAATCAAAGAAAACAAGCATAAAGGGCGATCTCCACTCCCATTTGGTAATACATCGAGTGGGTTTCAGTGGACTAAGACAAGTCCAACGAATGGGACAGTACCCAGGTTGCATATGCAATCAAGGAAAGCGATCTGGGACTTATTCTGCAGTTCTCCGAACTGCCTTGGCAAGCTAAGACAAGCTCGGCAAACAGGCAATGTTCAGCCGAGTTCCTATTTTCAGGAAATAAATCAACATACGCAACAATACCCAGTTTCGCATTAACTTTACTATCTATCCATGGGTACTCTGACTTCCCCACAATAACACAAATCATGACTCTAATTGATTATTTGCCCTTAAGAAAGTCACCACTCCATCTATCATTGGGAAAAATCATGTAATGGAGCAACATTGGGCTAATCATACTTCACCCGCATTAAATTCAATAAAGACCTAGAACATATAAGGATTCAATTTCAACATTTAACAAACACAATCAATTTTATCAAGTTTAAGCACAAACTTAAATATCTAACTCATGGTTACAGTTCAATACGATCTATTTAGCATTACCCACTTAAATCAACCAATAACATGCTTCAAATGGCCTTTAGCCCATATCCAAAAACACGGTTTCAAGAATAAACAATGAGATATGAATCGACCACAAACCTCAAGTAGAAGCAAAACATAAAATATGAAGGAAAGTAGGGTTGGGTCGCAAATGCGTGCAAGCCAATGCACTCCAAGTACTCAAACACAAAAATGAGGCACTCTCACACTAAAATATGATATTGGAACCTTAGGAAAGAAAAAGATCTCAAAGATAGCAAAGGGTTTCTATTTTTTGGAAAAATAAGACTCTTGGCTTTTTTATATCAAGCTTGTTCGCTGAGCTGCGACTAACTTCACTTAGGCATTCGGTGAATTGTCAAAGGAACTGAAGCTCGTTGAAGAGGCATGAACGGATACCAAATTTTAAAGTTGATTCGGCAAACTTGATGGAGTCCGCATAGATTACTTCAGTAGATCGCAATTTGGAGATCAGATTGCCTAAGTTGACAGGACAGTTTTTCACTTTTTCCAGCTCAAAAGGCAGACAAGAACGAGTCCACATAATGCCTTTAGCGGATCGTCGTTATGGTTTTGGCATCACCTAATTTTTGCTTTGCAACAGTTTGACTTCCTTTCAACTTGCACTCCCAACAGACCTTATTAAAAGAAACAAAAAAAAAAGTAAAACTTAAGTAGCCTCTCAAGAATCTCTTTATTTAATGTTTGGCATGACATAGTTCTCTATTCCTCAACAATCATTTTTGGGTTTCGATATGGTATCACTAGGAAATATTCCTTTTCCCTTGGATTGAGAAGGGTGGATATCTGGCACGTTTGAGTCTCCAACTATTTGACAGACAGCGAATAAGAAGTCACCATTTGAGATAAGGTGGAGAAGTCATTTTTCAATTCTTTCAATACCTTGGCGAACCTTTAAACCTTGTTGAAGATCCTTGTGAGCCTTTCCTCGGTTCGGTTAAAAAAAAGGAAACCTTTCTTAGTTAACTATGGACAGTCAGATAACAATCTATGATTTATGTACACAGACAATCGAGAAGTAAAATATGAGAGCCAACAAAAAGAACGTCATTTATTTTGTTATAACTTATAAAATAAAAATTAATATACAAAAATAGTTCTAAAAAATAAAATTTTGTTGTTCTCCACATGTTCATATGACATCTAAATAGATTAAGTAGAATACACATGAAAAGCACATCTGGTTAGATGACAAGAAAAACACACAACAAATATTGTCTATAAGGTAATATTAGTGAGATATGATTAATTACATGATTGAACCTCATCGAATTGAAATAAATATGTACATTATTGCATTTAACTAATAAAAAATTTCATTGACCATCTTCATAGGTTCCTGTGAATAGGAGATATATATGACGATCCACATTGAACATTCACAAAAGAATTTGTAATATTATTTTGTGCAAAGCTTATTATTCAAATCTTCGCTTAAATTTTCAGAATTGATAATCACGTGCAACGCACATGTCAGAAATCTAGTATATATATATATATATATATATTTAAAAAATTAAATAATAAATAACAATTTTAAAAACAAACACATTTTTAAAAAATTAAAAATAGTTTTTAAAAGTGATCCTTCGTAAGAAATGGGGTAATTTTTTTAGGATTCTTTTTATGTTTTATTTTTACACATTTTTAGATGGAAAATCTTCATTTATTTTATTTAATTTCTAATTTTTACTTTTAAAATAGTAGATTAATGAAATAATACTAATTTAATTATTTTATTAAAGAAAGACACATGTTATCAACCAAGACAAATAAGAGTGAAGGAGTTCCCTTCAGAGCATCCACAGATGTGAACATCACCCCAGCCTCCTCCTGTGTTATCATATGGATTAAGGCTCAGTGCTTGCGGGAAGATGCGGCTAGGAGGGAGCTGCCACAACCAGACACAAAAGTTGAGGCTAGCACACCTTCTCTTTCTATGGAGCAGTATTTCTACCTCTTCTATTGTGCCTTCTGCCCCTACTACTATTGTATCTGTTGCTGCTGCTTTGAGACCTACTCCAACTCGGCTTTGAGGTAAGCTTTGGTCTCCTTTCGTGATTGAGCTTATTAGATGATGCCTAGTATATATTTTTTGTAATTTTTGATTGTGTTGATTAGGTGTCTAGATTTCCTCTTGTAATTCAATATTTCCTTGATTACGTAGGAGCCTTCAGCTTACTGTGGGTGTGGGCATCCTTAGTTTAGGATTGTAGCTTTTCTTGAGGTATAGATGAGCTTGTTTATTCTTTTAGGATTGGTGCTTTGTGGCCTTAGACTAGGTTGGACTTTAGGTTCTTTAGATTTTCTTTACCGCCCCCATGGTTAGGGTTTGTTCCCTATAGGGCTTGTGTTAAGTTGTTATCTTAGCATTGGTGCTTGTGACTTTGGTGGCTTGTCGTAGCCATTGGTTGGTCCTAGCTATGCTCAGTCAGGGACTAGAGCGGTATAATTGAGATTGGGTGTCATCCCTTGAGTTGGTTCCCCTCTTTATTATTCTTAGATCTTTTCTTTGGTCCTTCCGCTTGTTATTTAGCAGTAAACCTATTATATTCTTATTGTGTTTAGTTATATTGTTGGGCCTGAGGCCATGTGCGAGCACTAGTTGGATCGCTGGTTAGTACTCAACCCTTTGGTAGCGTGTTTTTTTGACTGTATGGTAATTTAACTTGAGTACCTTGTTTTAATGCTAGTGATGGCATGTATTTCATTGTTTGTTCATTCTCATGAAATTTTGTGGTACTATCTAGGTTAATGCATTTGCATCTTTATCATTCATGATGAAATACTATTTTACTCGACTTTTATTCTAAACTTATTTTAACGGGAGTAGTATCACCGGTACCACTTGATTTACAAGCTTTGGATATCACGAGGCATATGGGACGTGCTCCTTTCCTACTTTAGATTTTAGAGGTATCTGGGATGCGCTCAGTTTTACTTGACTAGCCATTTTTTTACACCCTTTCTTGCATGATATTTGGCTACTTTGAGATCCTCTTCAGAGTCGACACACCCCTAGGTCACTCTTACTAGCTGGGTGGCTTACACCCTATGAGTTGACTATCTGACTGGGAGTCTTGGATATACTAAGATACTCTTCAAATTCAACATGCCCCCGAGTCACTCTTATTAGCTGGGTTGAGAGTGGACTGACTAGCTAGTTGTCCTGGAATGATTTGTCATTCTTGCTAGCTAGGTTGGGAGTGGACTATGGTCATGGTTACTTGGGCTGGGAGCCCGATTTTCACCTTTTGGGTTGGATTAGTGGCACTTCTCTAATGGTCCTATTGCATCCATATGCATTTCCTGTCACGTATATACTTGTTTGTTGATTGTACCCTCCAGTTTATGAGGCCCGTATGTGTTATATTTGCTATTTGTACCTTCCGAGCTTATGAGGATCTGGGTAGGTTATTGTTTCACTATATTATGTTCTACGTTATTGTTTTCTTATTAGGTGATAGGTATTTGACTTTAGAATTGTGGTTCTGGGTCTACCTAACCCTGGGTAGTTGACTTGGTATCTTAGTTACTTGAGAATAAGTTGTTGGCTTGCAATCCAGGTACGTTCTTGACTCAACTTTTTACTTTATGTATCATGTTTCTTCTTTTTATTATCTATCTACTTTAGCATCTCCTGTTTCATTACTTGTGCTATTCTCTCCTAATTATTTCTTGTATATGCTTGCGTTATATTTTGAGCTCATTCAGGCATTGCCTATTGGGTACCATTTTTGGTACTCATACTACACTTCTGCCCCTATAGATTGTTGTTTGAGTTATCACCATTAATTTGGATTCGTGTGGAGTAGCTTGGAGTTTCGGAGATTAGGGTGAGCTCCTGCCATCTGAAGCTATAGATTTCCATCTTTTTTGGCTAGGCTTAGTCTTTATATTGTATTTAGAGACAACATGTACTTATGGTGCATTTGTAAAAGCCATGTACTCTTATTTTGGATTAGATGCTTTACTATTGATAGATGCCAACTCTTAGGATGATTCCTTGTATTGTGATTTTGTTGATCTCCATTTCTTTGCTTTGCTTTAAGCTTTTTATTTCTTAATTTTGACTTCCACTTGGTAGCTCATTGCTTATGGCTATGAGCTAAGGGTTAGGCTTACCTACTGGTGGGATGTAGTAGGTGCCCTCATGACCTGAGAAATCGAGTCATGAATGTGTGGTATCAGGGCTCTGGGTTGACCGACATCGTTAGTCTGAGAGAAAATTCCTAGTAGAGTCCTGCAGGTTGGTGTGTAGACGTGTGTATCCAATCTTCAGGAGGCTATAGGGCATTCTTACGAATTTTTGTTTTTGACTCTTATCATGTGTTTTTGCTTCGATTAACCTCCTAAAAAATTTCTTCTTTGGGAATCTACTATTTCCTAGATGGATAGCTTGAAACATTCGATGGACTTTCGTAGAGCATCAACATATTCCACCAGGGTTTTAGCATGTGATTGGGATAGGAGGCCTCAGTCAGGCGTGGACCTTGTGGTCAAAGGCATTCTTCAACATTGAGAGAGTTAGAGGGCATCCCAGGCTTTGTCAAGGTCTTTGGCTACCTTGGTTCCTCGATATTCAGTGTTAGGATGTCTGAGCTCCTCTAGGGGTATGCCTCAATTACTTGTGGTTGCTGGTTCAATGGGTTCTCCTTATAGCACAACTGGGTTGACTAGTCCCCAACAGGGTTCGTCATCCATTTTTTGACTATGTGATGGGATTTCTAGAGTGGGATGGGCATAGCCCCACATTGTTCCTTCAGATCAGGAGTTAAGTCGGGGATTCATCAGGGGGTTGGCTTTACCACTAAGATTAGCATTGGAGAATCTAGTATCAGTTGGATCTACCTTCCCCCAGCTTGTGAGTCATGTGAGTGTTGTGGAGCAGGCGTGCCTTAACACCTTCAAAGATAGTGGTAAGAGGCCTTGCCACCAGTATATCGGTGAAAGTATTCCACTTTGAGGTGAGTATTCGTTCACTGAGACACATCTTTCTTCTCGACCCATCATGCCTATGGAGGTAGCATCTCAGGTTCCAGGGGATTCTGAGGTGTGTTGTGGTACCTACAGAAGGCAGAGTTCAGGCCAGACTTCTCATGGTGGTTATTATGGACCTGAGTGGGCTGGTTTCCCTGCTACACTAGTTGGGTCTTCACAACTAGGAGCGCTTGGTGATGGTTTCTATGGTTGTGGTGAGATAGTCCACTATGTTAGAGATTGTCGCAAGGCCCTAGTGTAGTTGGCCTTGGTTGTTCTAAGTCTTACAAAGGTAGACATGGTTGATCACTGTATTCTTTACACCAGGCTTCACACTATAAAGGTTTCTATGATTTTGGAGGGAGTGACCACCAGTCTAGAGAGTGTCCCAGGTGTTGGTTGCCCTTTCTAGGCAATATACATTAGATACTCCCCAGACTAGTGTGGTCGAGCTTGGTTGTACCTATGGGGTGTTTGGTCATCAGTCTACATCGTGTCCCCAACATAGGACCATGATGAGAGGTATTCAGTTGGATTAGTCACATGGATTATCGGTACCTTCAGTCAGAGGTGGTGCCTTTAGTGTTGCTGGTGCTACATCTGGTGTTCAGGTTGAGGTCGGGCATGATTTGTCCTATGCTTCTGCAGGATGGATAGAGGCAAAGGCTCTAGGTATCCCTTCTTTGTATGCATTCTTGGGGTTTCATTCCTTTAGTTCCTATTTTGTGGGATTTTTGGCTTTCTTGTCCATTCGTGTTTATTCGGCTTAGTGCATATAGATGGCTTGTTATGAAAACTTGACTTGAGGTTTGTGTTTGTGTTTTGCCTCTTGTAGTTGATTCCTTTTAGTAGTGGATTGACTAGGTTGTGTTGCTTCGATTTGTAGTAATGTTGGGTATACCCGTGCCCTTGCCTTATTACACCTGTTTTGGTTGTGGCCTTGGGATGTCTATTTTCCTTTTTACCACCATTGTTCTGTGTTGGGTAGTTTCCCTTCGGTAGTTTTGGTGGTCCTTTTTTGTTTGTTTCTCCTTTTGCCTTAGTCTCTTCTTTCTTGTAGAGTTGTGCTTTCGCTCGTTCGACTCTTTTTGGATTCTTCCTCTTCTCGTGGTCTTGGAGTTTGGTTATGGCTAGACAACATTTAGAGGTGTGACTCCTTCTGATTCTTCATTGTGCATTGTTGTTTTTGGTGTTGGCTCCTTTCTACTGAGTTGATATCTCTTGAGGCTAGTGTATGATTTACAGTCAAAATGGTGGTGTTCATCGGTGATTTTAGACTTTATCTTCTACTAGAAAATGGAAATTTCCTAAGAAGGTTCACCATCAGGATGGGGTCAAAGTAATTTGTGGAATCTATGAGTTGGTTTTAGCTCAGGATGCTTGGGATGCTTTTGTCATGCCTGGTAAGCTTGCGTGGTTCGTGATGGGAGTCGATACCCTTGGGCCACTATTTTTTAATCCTTTCTTCAAACTCCTAATTTTGTATTATTTGGATTATTGGTGTAATTGATCATTACAGAATTTGGGTTTTGTTTTGTTGATTTGACATTTTTAGCTTTTGTAATTGATTGAATGTTTCTCATTTATGAAATGGGTATTTGATTATCTTAATCAATTTCATGATTGACATGATTTTTTATGGATTTGATCACTCCTAGAACTTGTTCATTTACTTTGATTGAGCTTGAAAGAGTCAATTGGGGTTGGAAAAGATTGATTGGTGCATAATTTGAGGTGTAACAACTCATACATTAGATTATAGATAGCAATGGTGAATCCATGCAATGCCTATAATTAGATTCATTGTGCTGCCACTTAGCTAGGTTCAATAGAACTAGTTGAGATATATTTTCCTAGGTTCAAAACAAGTAGGTTGATAATTGTGATTCTAAGGCATATATGATTATACCCGTGAATGTGCTTACATAAGACTAATATACAATGGATCATGTTGATGTCAATTAGCTTCTCATTCTAATTTCTTTTGATTCCTATCTTGAAAAGACATTTTCCCTTATCCGTGAATGTTACTAAAATCATTTTCATATTATAATTACGTATTTTTTTCTTTGGATTCAAACTCGTATCTTGTAATTCTCTATCTATGCTTTGTTCCTTGTGGGATTCGATCCTCACCTCATATGTTGGGTTATTATATTGCTAGTGACCACTTACTAGTTGATTGATATTATCAATTATGGCGGGTCACTCTCATAAATGAATTCAGGTATAAATACATTGACCCATACGCTTGCCCTGTATGTTGATTGACAAGGCTCAAAATCTCCAAGAACTTGCGGGCTTACCTTAGGCTTGGAAAAAATGTAGGGTATCATTTGGTCAAGTGACTAAGAGGTCTCCCTAATGCTTCCATTTCTTTTAACTTGAACTTACCGCTCACATATTTTATATTTGTTTTCCACCTTATTTCTCTTCTTTTTTTCCAACATTCACTTGTTTTAGCTTCCATTTTTTTTAACCTTGAGGTACGTTTATACAATGAGATAGCACCCACAAATTTTATTTCTCTTCACTCATGACTCTTTTTTTAAAATTTCATTTTTAAGCTCACGGTTCTCTACGCTTTTATCACAAACCTTGTTGTTTAATCTTATTGCACGGACCCTAAACTTAAGCTTTTGCCTACATTTCATTTCATTCTCCTTTTCTCTTTTTCTCCCCCAAACTTAGGCTTTTAGCCTACATCACAATTCAATTGGAAACTAGGGAAACATGATGGTGTTAAGATAGAGAGTTATAAATGTTCAAGGTATGAAACATAGTAACCAAAGAAGACGGTTTAGGCTTGATGGGATTGACTAAGATCATATTAATTGGAGGGGAAATTTGGGATAGAATGGCTAGTCAAAAAGGGCCTAAGTTCATCTTCTGAGCCAAGTCAAATCTAGAATTTTGCCTTGAAATATATTTTGGGGCAAGTTCGAGACCAGATATTAGTTATGTAGGGTTTAGTTATGCAGGTATTAGTTATGCAAGGTTTAGTTATTTGAGATTTAGTTATATAGGTGTTAGTTATGTCGGTACTAGTTATGCAGAGTTTAGTTATGTAGAGTTTGAAAGAAACTAGTTCTCGAGCACGTGTATTCCATACTTAATAGTATAAATATTTTAAGGTACATAATAGATGATGTTCTTGTTGTTTGTTCTCATATTTGACTTCTCAATGAATGGGTATATAAATCAAAGATATTTATTTAACTTTCCATTTCTTTTTTCCTTTGATAAACTAAAAATTAAACATAAAAAATATATTTAACCTGTAAAATCATATATATAATCACATGTTTACCTTGTACCCAACAAAGATATTGTTCATATCCTTGTAAACAATTTTTAATTTATTCAACCAGGCATGATTCATTAAATGGTCAATTAAAACGTTGTGTTATCAGGTACATAGGGGTGGTATAAGAATGTGAAAAGTTATTGGGTAAAAAGTTAATATAAGGAAAGATGAAAGATAGAAATAATTAATGTAATACCTAACAGAATTCATAATGTTATAAATAAAGAATGTAAAAGGGTGTGAATAACATTTGCAACGATTAGTAATAACTAAGAGAATTTGTAATGCCATAACTAAAGAATTAAAGTGCAATAGTTGACTTTCTTATTAATTTTGCATTTACTTAAATAAATAGGACTTCTTATTAATATTATTATTTATTTAGATAGTTAATTAGATTTTAATTTAGTGTTGGGGGGAAATGGTAATTCAATTTTATACTTTAAAGCTTTTCGTGCATTGCACGTTTATTCCATAGTACTTAATATAAAATTTATTTTGCAAATGAAAAATTTAAAATGATTCACACAATTTCCTATTTTCTATGAGTTTTTTTAAAAATAAAGAAGAAGAAATCGGAACATTTAAAAAGAATATATTTTGAAGTAGAAGACCTTGTTAACATGACGATACTTTCATGACATATATGATATCTTAATTCAAATAAAAATACCTACCCAAATATATGTCTATATATAAAGCTTTGCATAAAATAAGAATATTTATCTCATAACAGCAATTAAATAAAAAATGAAAAATTAAACTAATACACCCTTCAACCTGGCGTCATTATAAATCATATGAATTTTTCTTCGACTAAAATACACTAATATTTTTTAAATAAGTAAATAAGTAAAACGAAAGGGAAATGTTTATATAGTACTCCCTCCATCCAATAATAGTTGACCACTATACTATTTGGAATGTCCAACAATACTTGTCCACTTTATGAAATTAATGAATAATGTTATACTTAGTTACTAATTTACCATTATCATTAATTATACTCATTTTCCTATTACATATTTCAAGACATTGTATTTCTTATATTCAAAGGGTGATATAGTAAAATTACCCTTTTATTTATAATTTCTTAAAAAATGTGCAAAGTCAATAGTGGACAAGTATTGTTGAGTGAGTAGTAATTATTTTTGAAGTAAACTTCCTGAAAATCTAAATTAGAAAAATAACATTATAAATTAAGTCATTCTTAGGTCTTGAGCATCAACAAAACAACTCGTGACAATTCTCTGGCTCATGAGAAGTTCAGTAATTTTTAAAAAAGATATTCAGAAGCATATATTTGCTGGTCCCCAAGCAAACCCTCATCCTGGCTGACTACACCCTGGACGTGGCCGGCACTCGAGAACCATTGATGGTCCCCAAATAAACCCTCATCCTGGCTAACTACAAGCGGAAGACTAACTCAAGCATACAAAGCTTAAAAACTGAATAAAAATTCATGAAACTCAATTACAAAGCTTTAACTCAAATGAAAAAATAAAAATAAATTATTCAACTCGCCATAAAATAGGAAACTTAAGTCTTTAAAACACTTAACAAAATAAATGAACAGACTTCTGAAACTCTACTGTCTATCTATGAAGCCTCTAATTGAAAAAGATGGAAGTCGGGACAAGAACCATGACATCCTAACAACTGATATAACTGAAAGTACAAGTGGAACCCTCCGGAAGCAAGGAGGCTCACCATAGCTAACTCGAACTGCATGCGGTATCAACGAAATACCTGTTGATGATCCTGAGTACCTATATCTGCATCATGAAATGATGCAGGCCAAATGGCTCAGTACATAAAATGTACGAGCATGTAAGGGGAATTCTAAAGCATACACATAAGCTTGAACTGGTGGGAAAGAAACATACTTACCGCTTGACAACTCACTCAACGAAACATAGTTCAACTCAATGATAAGATATTCGACTCAGAGAAATAAGGCTCAACTCAATAATAGGAAATTCAACTCAGTGAAATAAGGCTCAACTCAATAATAAGACATTCAACTCAGTGAAATAGGGCTCAACTCAATAATAGGACATTCAACTCAATGAAATAGGGCTCAACTCAAAAATGAGATACTCGACTCTGGGTTCTCAAACTCTGGATACTCGACTCTGTGCCCGGATAGATGGAATATCTAGAATCATGGGCCTCGCTAAGGATTAGCTGAATCAAAGCCCCAACACTCTGAACACCCAACCGGCCAGCAAACGTCAAAACCCCATATGAATCTAAGATAGCCTACCCAGTATCACCTGCCACTACTTTATCTCTGATTGCTACCAAACACTCATCCTCAAACTGATGACCACGAATCCGATCTAGAAAAGATGACTGAACTCCCACATAGGCTAATACCCATTTGGAATCTAAAATATCAAGTCGAATCATTCGGTGGCTAAGGACTGGATGTCCAAGGCCAAAGGCCACTCCGAAATAGAAAGGAAGGCTAGACTACCCATACACACCGCCTTCTGGCTCAAAGCGTCCGCTGCTACATTCGCTTTGCCCAGATAGTAGAGAATAAAGAGATCGTAGTCCTTCAGGAGCTCAATCCAATGACGCTGCCTCGAATTAAGGTCCCTCTGGCTCATAATGCACTGAAGGCTCTTGTGATCAGTTTAGATCTCATAAAAAACATCATACAGGCAGTGCCTCCAGATCTTAAGCGCAAAAACTACCGTCGCTAACTCCAAGTCATGGGTGGGGTAGTTGCATTTATGTAGCTTAAGTTGTCTCGACGCATAAGTTATGACCCCACCTCGCTGCATCAATACACAACCCAAACCAATGTCGTATGAATCACAATATACCGTGAAGCCCTCACCCTTAAATGGAAGAGTCAGAATGGGAGTGATGGTAAGCAACTCCTTGAGCCTCTGAAAGCTCAACTCACACTCCTCCGACCACACAAAAAGGACATCCTGGCAAGTCAATCGAGTCAAAGGTGAATAGTGGAGAAGCCCTCAACAAAGCGTTTTTAGTAACTCGCTAACCCGACAAAGCTACAAACCTTAGTAACATAAGTGGGCCTGTCCCAATCATAGATAGTCTCAATCTTCACCGGATCAACCATAAATCCCTCTTTGGACACCACGTGCCCCAAGAATGCTACAGACTTGAGCAAAAACTCGCACTTTGAGAATTTGTATAAAGTCACTGATCTCTCAAAGTCTGGAGCACTATCCTCAAATGCTGCTCATGCTCACTCCGGCTCCGCGAGTATACCAATATGTCACCAATGAAGACTATGATGTAGGAATCAAGGTATGTCCTGAACACACATGTCATCAAGTCCATGAAGGTGGCAGGGGCATTAGTCAACCCAAAAGACATCACTAGGAAATCATAGTGGCCATAACGAGTCATAAATACTGTCTTAGGGATATACGCTACCCTAATCCTCAGTTCATGGTAACCAAATCTCAAGTCAATCTTAGAAAACACTGTGGCACCCTGAAGTTGATCAAATAGGTCATCAATACGAGGCATAGGATAACTTTTCTTCACCGTCACCTTGTCTAGCTGCCTGTAGTCAAAACACATCCCCATAGAACCATCCTTCTTCTTCAACAAGACTGGGGAACCCCAAGGAGATACACTAGGACGAATGAACCCCTTCCATAAGAGGTCCTCAAGCTGAACACTGAGCTCCTTGAGCTCTATAGGTGCCATCCGAAAGGTGGAATAGAAATAGTACGGGTACCTGACACCAAGTCTATGGAAAAATCAATATCACACTCTAGAGGGAGGCCAAGCAGGTCTGTGGGAAATACATCTGCAAACTACCTAACCACTAGAACCGAATCAACTGAAGGGCTCTCCGTACTAACATATCGCACATAGGCCAAATAGGCTAGACAACCTGAAGCAACCAACCCCTAAGCCCGCATGAAAGAGATAATCCCCGTCGGTGCGAGGCTATAGGCACCCTGCCACAATAATGGAGAAATGCATGGCATGCTAAGGTAACAGTCTTGGCATAGAAATCCAAGACCGCATGGTTAGGGGATAACCAGTACATGCCCAGAGTCATATCGAAATCTACCATATCAAATAATATAAGGTCAGCCCAGGTGTCTCGGCCCTGAATAGTCACCAAGCAAGATATAAATACTTGATCCACTACTAAAGACTCACCCACCGGGGTCGAAACATGAATCACCACTGCTAGGGGCTCAGGACTCATATCAACCATGGAGCGTAATATACAAATACATAAGAATAAGTGGAGCCCTGATCAAATAAATTTAAGGCGGGCTGATGACATAAAAGAATCATACATGTAATCACATCGTTTGATGCCTCAGCCTCTAATCTAGTTGGAGCTGCATAGAAGTGGCCCTGGGCACCTCTACCTCGCTCATCAACTCGGCCACCTATCCTGCCTCCCCAGGGACCTCCCCATGTACCCTGGTGACCACCCCGGTGATCCTGATCCTGACCTCCTCCTCTAACTGGAGGTGTTGCTGCTGGTGTGGGTCTAGCTGCCTGTGGAGCTGGTGTGGCTGATCTACAAAGAGGGCAATCTCTGGACCAATGATCGAGCTCCTCACAGTCATAATAACCCTGTGGCGGTCTGCTCACAACTGGAGGCCGGCCACCCCGGCCTGAAGAACCCGACTGAACACCACCTCGGCCTTTAGTCAGATCGGCACTAGAGCCACTCTGATGGTGATAGTCACCATTTCTAGCATGTAGCGATGCCTAGAATGGGAGACTGGCTGACCCTGCTGGAACCTCTAGCGAGGCCTGTCATATGAATCTCTCAGCCTAAAATGGGGCCCACTGTGACTATCATCCTGTCTGGTCCTCGCGACGGAGCTGCTCAAGCGTACGAGCATGGTCAACTACATCCAAAAATGAACGGCCCATAAAAACTATAGATTGGGTCTCTATCCAAAGCTGGAGTCTTAAGCCTCGAACAAAGCATCAAACTATATCCTCCTCAGTAGGTAGAATCATCGTAGCATGATGGGAGAGCTCGTGGAATCTGTCCTCATACTCAGACACAATCATGGAGCCCTGCTCCAACCACGAGAACTCATTATGAAGCTAATCCCTGACGCTCCACAAAATGAACCTAGCCAAAAAGGCCTCTGAGAACTCTGTCCAGGATATCGGTGGAGACCCAGCTGGCCTGATCTCTAAGTAAGAACGCCACAACTTTCTGGCAGGCCCATCTAGCTGATAAGCGGTGAAGTCGGATCCTCTCGACTCCACTAATCCCAAAGCATGTAGCCTCTCTCGACAAGTAGTAAGAAACTCATGGGCATCCTCCCCAACAGCCCCAAAAAAACCTCGGCGGTGACAATCTCAGAAACACCTCGAGCATCATATGCTTTCATAGTAGCATGACTCCATCTAAATCATCCGGTAGAGTGGCGGCTGGTGCTGGTGGCGGCTGAACCTCTGGAGGCTGACCCTGTGGTGCTAGAGTTGGAGCATGCTGCTGCATACCCCCTATGGCCGCTAAAATTTGGAAGAGCATCGCCTGAAAGTCTGGAGCGACGGCTGGTGCGGGTGGTTGCTGGGTTGATCCCGGCCCCACTGACTGAGGAGGAACATGATCTACCTGAGGCTCCGACTTAAGAGTCTTATCTCTCTCTCGCGCTGGTACCGCAGCCCTACCTAGGCCCCGGGGTCGGCCTCTACCTCTAGTTGGGGCTCTATCTGCGGGCCCGAGTGCATCAACCCTGGCAGCTCTACCGTGGGTACGAGCCATCCTGTGAAAGAGTGAAACAAGTTAGATTCCATGAATCCAATTAGACATACGATGCACGAAAAGGATGCAAAACAGGAAATCTTCCTAACAACATCTTGTAGCCTCCCGAAGATAAGTCACAGACGTCTCTGCGCCAATCCGCATGACACTACTAGATGCTAGCTTTGTACAAGTGAGACCGGTGAACCTGGGGCTCTGATACCAACTTGTCACGACCTGATTCCTTGAGTCATGATAGCGCCTATTATAACCCACCAGTAGGCAAGACAACCTGTATCCCGAAACTACAAGTAATGGGATTGAGGGCATAAAACTAAACTCAAACTAAAACAATAACATAAATAAGAGGAATCATAGATGAAGAAGCGGAAGCAAGCCAAAATATATATACAAATAAGAGATCCCTCACAGAACCTCGAAGTCATATGTATAGAGCTACTAACAAAATGAGTACAATTCCCAAAAGTGGACCACAGAAACAAGACTGTCTCAAGAAGAAAAATACAAATCAATATATATATAGAAGGAGACTGGTATAGCTCAAAACGCCAAGTGTTCACCCCCGTGTCTGGATAAGACTGTTTCAGGCTCGATGTCAACGTTGGTAGCTGGTGCTCGGACTTGCATCACGAAAACAGTTCCAGAGTGTATAATGAGTACAAAAACAACAGGTACCTAGTAGGCCGCATAGGCCGACTGAACAAGAAAAGCAAAAGTAATATGAAATGCGAGAATCTAAAACACTACCAGAAACAGGAACGAGAGACTAGGAGGTATGCACACGAGTGTACTAACACACAAGGAAAAAAGAGAATAGCTGATGTAATTCTCAAAAGGGAATCACAACAAAATGTGGAAACAAAAGAAAGATAAAAGAAGAGATACGAGAGGAGGAAGAATTGGCAACTAAAGGATGTATTAAATCCTACAACCTCCAATTACAATCCCTAAACAAGCACCTAATCAAGATAAATAAATAGACACACAAAGAGGAAACAAAAAGCAACCAAAGGGTATATTAAACCCTAAGACCTCGATTCGTTAATCCTACTATAGCACCTAACTCTTACGACGACCTCAAGGGAATCGATATCCCAAGCAACCGACGTTTCTAAACAACAGTCAACAAACGCTTAACCAAGCTCTCAACACTCAAACATGAGTTTTTAGTTTTCAATATCAATATTCAAAATAGTCTCCTCTAAAGTGACCCTAAAATGCCTATTTATAGTTTTAGGGCTTTATTACATAAATGGGCCCAAAAGTGGCCCGAAATGACCAATGGGCGAGCTAAGTCGAACTCGCCCAATCCTCTCGGCGATCCACCCATGGGATTTGGCGATAGATCCTGCTCCTTGCATTGGCTGGGAGCTACTGGAACATAAGGCGGGCTAGGGGTCATCGCCCAAGCCATTGGGCGATGCGCCAACTGGCCTCCTGCTCGCTAAAAGGCAGTATAGTCCACTTTTTTCCGTTCGCTTCCCCAAGCTATCTTCCATGCATGTGAACCTCTCCTTGCCCCCAATATAAGCTCGAGAACCCCTAGCTTCATTAGCAATCCTTTAATGCGTTGACGCTCCCAAGCTTGGAGGTGAGTGAATGGTCTTGAGGTAATCTGCATTGCATCATTCTCCCCTTCTTGAAAGGGATTCGTCCTCGAATCCAAACCTTGCAAAACCATAGGGAAAGCAAACAATAACAAGATCCTCATGGCATGAGGGTTAGCGTTAGCAATAACTATTTCATCACTATGCCAAGGATGCACAAATTTAACATATAACCAAGCATCAAAATGATCAACAAAGGATTTGTAACCAATCAAAGCAATAGATACTTGGCTACTTAAGAGACTTTGACAAAGGGGTAGAGCGAAGGAACCAATACACTTAAACAACCACACATGTAAGCCCTCATTGGTTCCACATTCGAACAAGCACAAGACCTCCCTTAAGTCAAGTAGCACATGAACACTCTCATACCTAAGTGTGAAGGCATAAGTAATGTTGACCCAAATTAATACTCCATCCAATGTACTAGATAAATTCAAAAATTCCCAATTCATGAGCGGGTTCAAGTTCACAAGTATTCCCCACCCAAATTGGCAAACATACCTCATGCAAGCACATAGGATCAAGTAATAACACCAAGTAAGAATCATAAGAATGAAAGACGGTGTTATTACCACACTCAGTACACTTAATTCCAACACCGGGGTCAAATGGAAAAGGATTGTATAGCATCAAGTCAAGGAGACTCTCATTTGCCCTATTGATACCACTACTAACATAACTTATACTACACACACAAGCATGAGTATCATCATATGCAAGTAGATACAATTGAGTCCTCAACTCCAAACCTTGTAAAACCCTATAGATCACCAGCAAGAAGCATATCCTCATAGCATGATGGGTACTACAAAGGTTAGCATTAAAAACATTGACCCGAAGTGACTCAAATTCAAGGAACAACCAAGCATCTTCTATTGTCATGGATATTAAGCCCATAGATGGAGCACAAGGACAATGGCTATTCTTCTCAACAACATGATAATACCACCCAAAAGATGATATCTCCACAAGTTCAAATACCTTCAAGCATTCACCGGGATCAAAATGATAGAAGGCCCACATAACTGGATCATACCAACAAGTATAGACCTCAATGATACCCTGATCCACATGCAATGCACTTTCAATCCAACTAGGGATCTCATCATATGTAAAGAGATAGTAAAGGAAGGTACAAACTTCACCTTCTCCTGGCAAATACCTCCTACCCCCATAAGATGCACAATCAACAAAATCATGCTCAAAGTAAGAATAACAAAAAGGGTCTAGAAAGCTATCCTTCCCCATACACAATGTAGGCCCTTCAAGTGAATGGTAAAACCTCAGGAAGGACTGTCCATCATAGGGAGAGGTATCAATAATGTCGCCCACATTATGCCTGCCATTTCGACCAGGCATCCCCACACAAAATCCACAATTCAGCTCACTACCGGGGTCAAATGGAAAGGCCATCCATGAACTTGGATCGAATGCAACTCCTTTCAGCAGATTGGCACTTTTACCTTCAAACAACATATTCCACCCAACAGCATGAGCATCATGATATGAAACAAGTAATCGAGAAAGGTGTTGCCTAAATACACTTCAATCAAGGGGTTCCCAACTTTAGCCTCCACTCTAGATGCTAGAGGATCATAACTCATACGAAGCATTGGAACACACAAGGAAGAAGTAACAGTTAAAACATAGGCATCATTTTTCATCTTAACACTACCCTTCCCAATAAATGTACTATCATCTTCACAGAAGAGATTTCTATCTTGAGGAAGTGTGTCATTGCACCACAGTGGATTCTCAAACATATTAATAACATTTGTGAGAGTTCCACCCTTGGAAATTATGTCATCACATCATAGTGGATTCTCAAACAACTTAACAACACTTTCATCAAACAAGAATTCCACATTGGAAGCATCATCCCATTTATGACACGAAGTGAGATGAGCCATCTTTGAAAGCATGCAATAACCATTGAGCTCATCAATCATATCATCTAATCTAGGTATAGGATGACAATACCATAAGATGATCTTTCTGATGGCCCACCAATCAACACACATGCGCCATGCTCCACCTTTCTTTGGAACCAATTGAACCGGAACAGCGCACGGACTTGTACTTTTCCTCACATAGCCCTTGTTGAGGGGTTCCTCAACTTGCCTTTGTAGCACTTGGATATATTCCGGATTACTTCGATAAGCCGGTTTGGTTAGACATTGTGAGCCCGGCACGAAGTCAATTTGGTGCTCAATACCCCGGAGATGGGGAACTCCACTTGGCAGTCCCATTAAAAAGGCTTTATTAGAATCCTGAAAAAGAGAGGAAATCGAATGGGGAGGAGAAGAATTAGAGGGGTTAGCTTGCAACACATGATCCCTAGGTGTAACAGGGATCAATGTACTTTGGAACTCCACGTCCTCCCTTATCTCTTTATGCTCCGCCAACAATACTTGGGCTTTTCCTTTCAACTTCCTCATTTCTTCTTCTTCTTGGCCTTCGACCTCCACATGTCCCTCTTCCTTCTTCCTTTTATCCCTCAACTCATCCATCTTTCGATACATCTCTATGACTTGGGATGGTGATATACACTGAAGGACATACTTACGTCCCATCGACACAATTGAATAGGTTATGTTTCTCCCATCATATTTTGTCGCTCGACTATGTTGCCATGGTCTCCCGAGTAGGACATGACAAGCTTGCATGGGAATCACATCATAAAGGACCGCATCTTGATATTTCCCAATTTGAAACTTGATCAACACCTGTCTTTCCACCCTCACTTCCTCACCATTACTCAACCATCGAAGTTTGTAAGGCTTGGAACGCTTAGTGGTAGGAAGCTTCAAGAAATCCACCATAACGGTGCTAGGAAGGTTTGCACAACTTCCACTGTCAATGATCAAGGAACATACCTTACTTTGGATGAGGCACTTAGAGTGGAAAATATTCTCTCTCTAACGTTGATTACTCATGGCCTTGCTAGGTATGGTTCGTCTTACCACATACGTTGGTAGTGTGAACTCTCCTTCTTTGGGCCAAGCCTCATCCTCCACATTGATCCATCCATATTCCATCATGGATAGACTTACTTTCCAATCAGTCGTAGTTCCGGGTGTGATAGTAGGAGAGCTAGTGTGGTTGTGCTCACTTGTGGGAGCATGAAGAGTAGTTTGTGGTGTGGAGTTAGTAGAGTTAACTCGACCTTCCACCCTGTCCAGACTCTCATCCATTCTTGATAGACTACCATCTATGGCGGTCAAGTGTCCTCCTATGTGTCCAATTGTCCGACTTATATCCGTAAGCGCTCCTATGATAGACTCCAAGGTAACCTTCCCCTTAGGTGGGTAGGTCTCACTTCCGGTTTCCATGGTACCTAACAATTAAGAAAACTCAACAAAACAGCAAACAACGTTAGCGTTAGTAAACTGAACTCACAATTACTCGTGTTTACACATCTTTGATTTCCTCTCAAATTGGCGTGGCTAATGTTGAAGATTGTTTATACTCGGTTGATCACAAGGTGTCAATTCTACTCTTGGCCGGAATGGATTCTCGTTTTAAAGAAAAAGATGGACGACTCGATTAAAGCAAACGGACTTGAATCAAGAAGTTAACTACAAAGTAAAATGAATAAAAGCACGAAAATAAAAGGCAATAACAAAGAAGTGAATTCAAGAACCAATAGTCAACAAGTAGAGCAATTACAAGTTGAAAATCAATTTAGGAATCTTCAGAATTATTGAGAATCAAAGAAAAGAAACTAAGGAATTAGAACCTGAGATTAGGGGCCTAAAATGAGTTTCCGATCACCAAATGCACTGTTTTCTTCGCCAAAGTTGAAGTTCAGCTCGCCAACTTGAAGTTTGGTTCGCCAAACTTTACATTCTGTCAAGGCATGTCGGCGATCTGGGTGGAAGTTCGGCGATGCGCCGACTGGACTTGGCGAGCCAAGCTAGCTCGCCCAAAGTTCCAGTTTTTGAGGGCCAACTCGGCGACCAACCTACCCAACGGGCAAGGCGCCGAGTAGGCTAGGCGAGCAAAGTTGAGCTCACCTAATGCTCCAGTCCCTGCTCCTGAAGAACTCCGAATTTGGACTCATGTGGTCCCCCCTGCACTTTTTCACTTAGTATTTACCCTTTTTGGTAAATTCCCTCTTTTACAAATACTTATCCACTTTCTCTTTCTTCTCTTTATGGATTAAAATACATTTTTGGGAGACTCCTTCTTCTTGAAGATTTCAATGTTCTTCAAGAACACTATGAACAAGATGAAGACCCAAAATAAAACCCTCAACAATTTTAACTCGGAATTTCATGAAATTTGAGATACAAGCTCTCCTTGATATAGGGAACAACACCCAATACCTTTTAGCTCTCAATTCCTTGCCAAAACTCCCAGATTTCAAAACCCACTTGTATCTTCTTCAAGCTTCTTCAACCTCCAATGGTGGTTTCTTCAATACTGACCCAAAACCCTTCTAATCTCAGCCCTAGACTCAAATAAGGTTAGGGAACACTAATCTAACCTTGGAAACTTCAAAGAAGACTCTAATCAACAAGACCCATTTTGGAAATTCTTCAATAACGTTTTGAACACTTTTTTTTTCGTGACAAACCCAAGACTAGATTCGTAGGAACGAAACTAAGTCTTGCTCTGATACCAAATGATGTAATTCTCAAAAGGGAATCACAACAAAATGCGGAAACAAAAGAAAGATAAAGGAAGAGATACGAGAGGACGAATAATTGGCAACTAAAGGATGTATTGAATCCTAAAACCTCCAATTACAATCCCTAAACAAGCACCTAATCAAGATAAATAGATAGACACACAAAGAGAAAACAAAAAAGCAACCAAAGGGTATATTAAACCCTAAGACCTCGATTTGTTAATCCTACAATAGCACCTAACTCTTAGGACGACCTCAAGAGAATTGATATCCCAAGCAACCGACATTTCTAAACAACAGTCAACAAAATCTTAACCAAGCTCTCAACACTCAAACATGAGTTTTCAGTTTTCAACATCAATATCCAAAATAGTCTCCTCTAAAATTACCCTAAAATGCCTATTTATAGTTTTAGGGCTTTTTTACATAAATTGGCCCAAAAGTGGCCCGAAATGACCAATGGGCGAGTTAAGTCGAGCTCGCCCAATCCACTTGGCAATCCTCCCATGGGATTTGGCGATGGATCCTGCTCTTTGCATTGGCTGGGAGCTACTGGAACATAAGGCGGGGTATGGTCATCGCCCAAGCCATTGGGCGATGCACCAACTGGCCTCCTGCTCGCCAAAGGGTAGTGTAGTCCACATTCTTCAGTTCGCTTCCCCAAGCTATCTTCCATACATGTGAACCTCTCATTGCCCCCAATATAAGCTCGAGAACCCCTAGCTTCATGAGCAATCCTTCAATGCTTTGACACTCCCAAGCTTGGAGGTAAGTGAATGGTCTTGAGGAAATCTGCATTGCATCAATAAATAACTAAATCTGATTGGGCTCCCATAAACCCGACGGGTACACTCGTGTGCAAGCAAAAAGTTAAACCCGAGCAGACTCCCATAAGCCTGACAGGTACAAGGAAGAGTTTAGAATGAAATAAGAGGATGCAATGAAGTTTCCAAGATTTCCATAATTTTTTGCAGACTCGAACCGAACCAATCCACATGCCTGAAGCTCATCCAAAACTGATAGGGGTTAAGGACTTGAACCGAATTGAAGATGGAGGATCAAGGATGTCACACCCCAAGCTAAGGTGAGACAGACAAGTAGCATATGAACTATCTATACAAATGACCTACAATGAGCAGATGAATCACTATGCAAAATAGAACTTTTTCTAAGAAACTAGTATACTAAACCTCCAACAGGCCAAACTCATACAAATGACAAATGAAATTATAAATACATATAACAATTTTACCATGTCTATGAAGCCTCTAGTAGAGAATCTATGTCCGTACAACTATCAAGTGGCCGGGACAGGACCCCGACATACCCAAATTATAGTTGTAAATATAACCAAAAGAATACTAGACACATGATAGGTCCAGTTAAGAGGGGAGCTCACCAATTCCTCGGTTGGATACACAAAAAGATGCTTGAGATGATCACACATGTCCTGTATTTATAGAAATGCAGTGCCCCCATTCATGGGGACGTCAGTACATATACGACATATATTGGTATGTACAGAAGGCAAAATAACAAATAGCCAATTGATAACAGAAGATAAGGAATTAGTAAGGTACTTAACCTATACACCTATATTGAGAAGTAAGTATCTTATAGAACTATAAGTCATGCATTAACACCATATAATTATTTTCCAAGTGTCTTATGGTTGTTCATTATCGTGTGGTAAAGTAACACATTATACACTTGGGCTTTTGTTCTTTACATTATTTACCGTGAACAGATGAATAAATAAGGATAAAAGACCATCTTTGCTTACACTTGTGGAATCCTGTACATTGCATTCTTTTCTTTACTATTCTTTGATTTATAATCTTTTTAAGGCATACAAATGACCAACTGATCAGTGGTAGAAGAGGATGACCCATGCTAGGCATTTTTACCCATGGGATGCTTTCCTCATACATATACAAATTAGGATCCGCCCATGCTAGGCATTATAACCCCTGAGCTGCCACCCACAAATACATCTATTGGGATCGGCCCATGCTAGGTATTTTAACTCCTGAACTGCCACCCACAAATATACAACTTTGCTTTCGGGATCGATCCATGCTAGGCTTTCAGCCCCTGGGCTGCCACCCATAATTATATAGATTCAGTTTATGTCATTTCTTTAATCTTTGAGATTGTTCATAACTCTTTTGAACTTTGGGACTATATACTAGTGATGTAGACATGTTAATAAAATATTTGAGGGAACAACAATGACATAAGAAACAGCTGTAACCTTAATGTAGTAATATTAACTTTGGAACTTATATGACACAATGAATCTTATTGTGGGCTAAAACATATTCAGTAAATGATATCAAATAATAGGGGTCATGAACATGGGAACTAATAAGACACGTGGGAAGATTCAAGTAGGGACAAGTGCACATTTCAAGTTAGAACATATAAACTGTATACTAACTAGAACAAGTAAGGATTATATAGAGTAACATTATACACTAAAACAATGGGAGTGATCTCCAATGAAAGGAACATGTTAGCAAATGAAGTATATGATTAAATAAACAATTGAAGCCATTTGGTAGTATATGATTAGATTATGTATCCTAGAATTGAACACTTTTAACATATGTAACCTAGGAATTTGTTGACTCATATTAAAGAGACAGGTGACAGAGATCCGTACCTTAGCGGCGCAAAAAGATTCTTTTAGCCATACATACCTTGTTTTGGGGCCAATACGACTACAACAACACAGCCTTTCCTTGAAGGTCTTAATCACAATATAAGTACATGATGAAGCTAATAGTAACAGCTAATCAGAATGTGGTCCTTGTGAAACGGTAGTGAAATGTGTAATGGGCAGTAAGCTCGTATAGTTCTTAAATAGATGGTGTATCAACACACCCTACATTTCCACCTCAATACATTGCATAAAATCATCCTATAAGGTCACCCAACTGCTCCAAGTAATATACATATAAAACAGCTGTTAAACTGTCACAAAATCCTTCAACGCAATATGAAATTATTGAACTTATCACTTATGATCCTTGTCCCGTGAATTCTTCAATTTTATACCTAAATAATTCTCCATCCCAACTGATATAGATATATATATACAGAGAGAGAGAGAGAGAGAGAGAGAGAGAGAGAGAGAGAGAGAGAGATAAAACTAGGGCAGTGACCTTACCTTGTTGGTGAAGATTCTTATACAAGGAAAGTGGGACTTCCAAGCTTGGATAGGGGTGTCCTACACTTCAAATATAAAGAACATGATTTTCAGAACCTTCCATGGCAGAATCAAGTTAAACACATGAATTATTTTACTTACCTTGGCTTATTAAAAAGACAGCTTTAAGAACCCTAGATGGATATAAGGGTGGTTGTTTGAAGGTTAAGAGAGAGCTTGAGAGAGAATTACTAGAATATTTATTTTGTAAGTTAAAATGAAGAAGAATATCAGCTAATCTTGATCTTATGAGGTTCCTCTTTAGCCGACTCTTTCTGATCATTTTGGACCACGATTTGGTCAAGTAGGTGGTGAACCTACTTGGCCATTTTAAGCTGGTCAAAAAGTCCAAGTAGGTGATGCTCCTGCTTGTAATTTTAATTTTATCCATGTATTTTAGGTAGGTGATTCACATGCTTGGTCTTCTAATTTGATCCATACATTCTAAGTAGGTGATGCACCTTTTTGGTCTTCTAATTTGATCCATACATTCTAAGTAGGTGATGAACCTGGTAGCATAATAACGTCAAGCAAGTAGCTCACTTATTTTATTCCATTTCCACCTCTTAATTCCTTTACTTTACACTTATATACACTTGGTCCCTTTGATATTTAAGCTTAAATACTTCCTTACTAGCTTGAGTGTAAACACTTTATCCAAAGTTAACTTAGTCATATACGTGTTTGGAAAGTATAGGTTATTACATCATCCCCCTTAGGATCATTCGTCCTTGAATGAGAGGTGTAGCTCGAGGAAATGTTGACTGTAGAATTTCTCAAAAGTTTTGCCTAAGTTTCCTTTGTAGGCAACACTATTCCAATTCTATTGACTAACCAGAATATATGCAAGCCTCACAAGGCGGTTCATCAAGTATAACACATGAAACAATAAAATTGTAAATAAGGCTCCTCTTGGTCACATATAATCAAGTGAAACAATTATGTATAGTGTGACATACCTTTTCCCTTTTTTCCACGAACCTGAGGTGAAACACTTGGAATTCGGGAATCGTAAATATTAATTACCCATCAGAGCTTATGACACATAAGTAAAATAACAAGTGAGCCAATAAGAAATAAGCCAATGAACAAGTGAGCAGACGCATATGATAAAAGATGATATTCGGTTCTTGTAACAATTATGGATACCTGTACTTAAGAGAGTCCTTGATTCTAAGTGACTTTTTCAACCCTATGACTCCTACATATAATTCTGACAGAGTCTACATCTCCCAGTCCTTAGCTTCCTAACCTAATGGTCAAGAATGGATATGGGTACCCCTTCAGATGATAGATCCTCCTTGACTACAATATCTCCAAATGGCACGACACAGGATACATCTCCCACACATTTTGATTGCATGTACACATGAAATACTAGGTGTACTGAGTCTAATTATTGATGTAACTCCAATTCATAAGAAACTTAGCCAATTCTTCACTAAAATCCTTAATGCGCAACATTTCGAGGGCTCCACTATCCTTTTCTTTTTGAATCTAATGATGTCTTTCATGTGTGAATTTTGTAAGAACACACAGTTAATGTAAATTCTAATTTTCTATGTTTTATATCTGAGTAGGGCACTCTGCTTAGCCATCTATCCATGGGTAAATGTTGTGCTAAAATTCATATGCTCAACCTTTTAAGTTTCATCCCCACCTCACCATAATATAGTTAAACTTTACCCTAACATGTTTAATACTTATGTAAATAAAAACAAAGAGGCATAGACATATGAACAAATAAGTCACAGAGTCTATGAAACGTAAGAAAATCAGCATGAAAAGGCGCTACAAGTGAACCTAATAGACATATGACATATGGACAATGAGAACATAAACTATAAGACATGTACTATGTGGGTTGATGAATTATAATACATGAGACACGTTTGAGAAAATGGACTAGATAAACACATAACATGTGAGTACTAAGCTATGAGAACATGTAACATATAAACAAGCATACTATAAGACACAGTCATAAAAGAAAGTGCCAAGAAACATGAATTAGGTGAACTATATCACATGGATATGTGGTACACGTGAACAAGTATACATATAAAATAGGAGAAATGACCATATGACACATGTGCAAATGAACAGTGGGGCCTATTAAGAAAGTAATCCATGAGGCATGTAACATATAGGCTAATGGTCTATGAAGCATATAACATGCAGACCAATGGTCTGTGATACATATAACCCAAGAGAATGTAATTTAGGATGCCTATAGCATATGCGAAACTAATGTACTATGCACATAAAATATAGACAAATGATTTGTGGCAAGTAATCGGTGAAATATAACATATAGGCCAACACACTATGAAACATATAGCAATAAGTGAGGGTTCTATGAAATGTATAACACCCAAAGGCAATTGTTCTATGACATATGTAATATGTTAGAAAATAATCCATAAAGGGCTTATGACATATGAATAAATGAGCTATAGGACATGTAGCATGTATGATTATATAAGCAACTGAAGCCATACCTTAAGTGCAAGCATACTGCTGTTGATTCTAAATCGTGACTGAGATAGTTTTGCTCGTGTTTCTATACTCACATCAAAGCTCACACAAATGATTATGTCATGTTCTCCTTTTTAGATCCTGAGAATTCTTCATTTAAGTGTTCCAACCGTTGGAACTTAGTCATCTTCGGTGTCAATCTAAACACTGAGGCCATGATAGAGGAGAAATTCTCTACAATTTGTGTAGGAGTAAGAGGTAAAGGTCAACTTTGTCTCGATGTATGGTACCTTATGAAGGTTCAAATAAGCACATGAATAGTTGAAATTGAAGGCACTATGGTATATAAACTCTTACCTACGGGCAGGCACACATACATGTCAAGTATATGTAAATTCATGATTTTATAGATTCTGAGGGTTAGCCACTCTGGGCTTAGCTAGATAGGTACAGTCATGCTGATATATTTTCCATAATGACATAATAAATGAGGGTGCTCTGACCCATTTCCCATTCAAGTGACCAAATAAGAACAAGTGTCACATGATTAATCATCCTCTCTTAGTCAGGCTTTGATCGATATTGTGGGCATATATAAAATTGTTTTGGTAGTAGCTTTATTCAGCTCTTGAGAGTCTATACATATGCATAATGAACAATCATTCTTTTGTACACATGATACTGGTGTATCCTAGTTTAGCACATTAGGATTAATGTATTTTCTATCAAACTGATCCTTCAATTTCCCTCTTGTTCGGAATTCAATTTAATACTAAAATGTTTTCTCTATAAGACAAAAGTTCAAAATGTTCTTGGGGGAATATTTTTGGGTACATCTTAACAACTGGTTAAGGTTGAAGATTTCTTTTCACATTCTTAGCATGCATTCCTTATAGTAAGGGTACAACCTATGTCTCCTTCCGTAACATCTTCTCATACATATATGTCATCTTTCTTTCTTACCATCATGAAACTTACTCTACTCATCTCTCAGTAGCTAGGAGCCCTAATTTATATGCACACGTGTTCTATGGTATTCAAATATTGTTGTCCTTCATTCATATGTAATTGATCACTCTCCTGCTACTGATTAACCGATACTATGATTTCTTCTACTTTGAATATTCTATCAGATCATAACTTATGTTAGCTATTCAACATTTTTCAGCCTTAATCATTGATCGCATAGTAAGCCTATATAACCAAAAGATAGATCACAATGAGAAGCTATTATACGTATTTATACAAAACAATTGAAAAACTTACCACAGAGTTTTCTAACCATAAAACGGATCATACATGTTTTCCTATTCTAGGTGGTCATACGTACATATATTGTAAAACCCAACTACTAACATACTCGGAAGGATATCTAGTAAGAATTAGGCCCTATCGGCTAACTAGGGGTATCTCTAATCAATACTATTGTGGTATATTTTCCTATCATATCAGGCTAATGCCACATCTCTTTGCTGATAAAAACTAGGTCATTCCTCAACTTTTATCTCTAATCTATGTAACCTTGAAGGTGATAGGTATATTATTGAGGAGGTACAAAATGTCATCTATAAGATTAGATCATATAACCATTACATGAGTCATATGGAGGACACCTAAAATTCCAGAACCAATTGTATCCCTCTAAAATGTTGCACTAGAAATTGATGCAGCCATATTAGTTGAATTGGGAAATCACTCTTTGTGTAAGAATATAAATATCTCCCTTCATATATAATTTAGGCAAACCAAGTGATGATACAAGTGGTGCAAACCCAGTTGTAGATGCAAGTAACACATAAACCTTTAGAAGCCCCCTTATTTGTGGCTAACAGTGCACCCAAAGGGTAAGCCTAGGCGAGCTCTACTAAGACCTAATTTGTAACAGTAGGAATGAACTTCTTATAACATAGCTTTATTGCACGATTTGAATTATGAAAGGTCGCATTTCCTAAATGTCCAAACAGCCCCCTAATTATAAATGTGGCGTGCAACACATTCATAAATAGAGTTCTACGAGACACGGCTTCATAGACTCCCTGGGACACTTGAACCTAGTGCTCTGATACCACATTTTGTCACGCCCCAAGCTAGGGTGAGGCAGACAAGTAGCATATGAACTATCTAGACAAATGAACTATAATGAGCAGATGAATCACTATGCAAAATAGAACATTTTCTAAGAAACTAGTATACTAAACCTCCAACTGGCCAAACTCATACAAATGACAAATGAAATTATAAATACATATAAAAGCTTTACCATGTCTATGAATCCTCTAGTAGAGAATCTATGTTCGTACAACTATCGAGTGGCCGGGACAGGGCCCCAACATACCCAAATTATAGTTGTAAATATAACCAAAAGAGTACTAGACACATGATAGGTCCAGTTAAGAGTGGACCTCATCAATTCCTCGATTGGATACACAAAAAGATACTTGAGATGATCACACATGTCATGCATTTATAGAAATGCAGCGCCCTCATTCATGGGGACGTCAGTACATATACGACATATATTGGTGTGTAAAGAAGGCAAAATAACAAATAGCCAATTTATAACAGAAGATAAGGAATTAGTAAGGTACTTAACCTATACACCTGTATTGAGAAGTAAGTATCTTATAGAACTACAAGTCATGCATTAACACCATATAATTATTTTCCAAGTGTCTTACGGTTGTTCATTATCGTGGGGTAAAGTAACACATTATACACTTGGGCTTATGTTCTTAACATCATTTACCGTGAACAGATGAATAAATAAGGATAAAAGACTATCTTTGCTTACACTTGTGGAGTCCTGTACATTGCATTCTTTTCTTTACTATTCTTTGATTTATAATCTTTTTAAGGCATACAAATGACCAATTGATCAATGGTAGAAGATGATGACCCATGCTTGGCATTTTTACCCCTGGGATGCTTTCCTCATACATATACAAATTAGGATCGGCCCATGCTAGGAATTATAACCCCTGAGCTACCACCCACAAATACATCTATTGGGATCGCCCATGCTAGGTATTTTAACCCCAGAGCTGCCACCCACAAATATACAGCTTTCCTTTTGGGATCGACCCATGCTAGGCTTTCAGCCCCTGGGCTGCCACCCATAATTATATAGATTCAGTTTATGTCATTTCTTTAATCTTTGAGATTGTTCATAACTCTTTTGAACTTTGGGACTATATACTAGTGATGTAGACATGTGAATAAAATATTTGAGGCAGCAATAATAACATAAGAAACAACTGTAACCTTAATGTAGTAATATTAACTTTGGAACTTATATGACATAATGAATCTTATTGTGGGCTAAAACATATTCAGTAAATGATATCAAATAATAGGGGTCATGAACATGGGAACTAATGAGACACGTGGGCAGATTCAAGGTAGGGACAAGTGCACATTTCAAGTTAGTACATATAAACTGTATACTAACTAGAACAACTAAGGATTATGTAGAGTAATATTATACACTAAAACAATGGGAGTGATCTCCAATGAAAGGAACATGTTAGCAAATGAAGTATATGATTAAATAAACAATTGAAGCCATTTGGCAGTATATCATTAGATTGTGTATCCTAGAATTGAACACTTTTAACATTTTTAACCTAGGATGTTGTTGACTCATATAAAAGAAATAGGTGACAGAGATACGTACCTTAGCAGCGCAAAATGGTTCTTTTAGCCATACATACCTTATTTTTGGGCCAATACGACTAAAACAACCCAGCCTTTCCTTGAAGGTCTTAATCACAATATGAGTACATAATGAAGCTAATAGTAACAACTAATCAGAATGTGGTCCTTGTGAAACAGTAGTGAAATGTGTAATGGGCAGTAGGCTCGTATACTTCTTAAATAGATGGTGTGTCACCAAACCCTACATTTCCACCTCAATACATTACATACAATCATCCTATAAGGTCACCCAACTGCTCCAAGTAATATACATATAAAATAGCCATTAAACTGTCAGAAAATCCTTCAACACAATAGGAAATTATTGAACTTATGACTTCTGATCCTTGTCCCCTAAATTCTTTACTTTTATACATAAATAATTCTCCATCCTGACTTACTTCACCGAGTGGCCTTTCGTGGCTTATTTTCGGTGACTATAAATTACATTTTTAACAGTAATTTAGTATGAAATGTTATGATTTTTTATCTATCTGTTGACATCGAATTTAGTCTAGAAAAATTTTCTCTTGAGTTCTCTCAGGAGACTTGAGGGTTTTGAGACTCAACTTGGAGATTTCACAAGTGGGTTTCTAATTTTCTTCGAATTAGAGCATTGTAAAGCTTGAATTCCTCTTACCCAGTTGATGGATAATTGATTTGGTAACGGTTTTTTATCTTTTTATGATGTTTGGCTAAAACCCCAATTCTTGGGGTGTGATCATGTGATTATGGGTTGAATTAGTGTAAGGGTATTGCTAATTACTAGTTTAAATGCTATTTTGAAGTGGGTTTAATCCTTAGCTGTGGGTTTAATCCTTAGTTGTGGGTTAATTTATGAATTGTAGTTATAAATGCAGTTCTAATTTTGTGTTCTTAGCTTGCACGAGAGAGAAGTTTTTGAACCCAAGCTTTTGATTAATGATTTGTATGTATTGGGCTGATTTGGGTTCAGCTCGAAAGAGTGAATCCTAAACCCAGTCCTACCCATCTTTCTTGAGAGAAAAGATGCATTAAGGTTATGGGTTGTTCTTAATTGCTATGCTTGTTGATGTTCGAGAGAAATCGCTTGAAGTGGAATAGTTGTTCGAGAGAAAGCTATTTCAATTATAGTCTAGCCTACCCACTGATTTTTGGTTGTTTACTAGTAGTTTCAATTACCCATATATCGAAATTTGCCTATAATTGATCAGATCCCGAGAATTTCTCTCCTTATTGTTATCTCATTGTTATTTGACTGATTGTAGTTGATAATTTGAAAACCCAAAAACCCCATTTGACATTCGTGTCACCCCTTTTATTTGATGTCTTTTTTCCAATAATATATATTCCTATAGCTAGTTAGATCAGATTTGTACTTCTTAATTGAATTTGAACACGTACCACTCCATGTGGGATTCAACCCCAACTCAATTGTTGGGTTTTATACTGCTTAACGATCGTTCGCACCTAGAATTTGATGAGGTGTGCTTGAAACGTTAATCAAAATGGCGCCGCTGTCGGGGAGTGGTGTTGTTTAAAATTCTTTTATTGAAGTTGAATTGTGATCTTTGTAGGTATAGTTGAATCTACTTATTTATTTATTTTTGTTTTATATTGCTTGTTAAAACAGAGGAGGAAATGAGAGTTAATGGAAGTAATAATAGCCAAGTGGGCCTCCAAGATTATGTCGGCAATCTCAACGATGTCAATGACCCATCCCAAATGGGTGGTGTTGGGGCCATTTGTTTGCCTCCAACTGAAGGAAATGTTGTATTTCACATCACCATCACCATGTTGCAGCTCCTGCAACTAAAGGGTTTGTTTGGTGGGCTAGCTCATGAGCATATCAGAAATTTTGTTGATGTATGTGGACCGTTCTCATTTAAGAACATATCTCAAGAATCGGTCCGGCTGAGGTTGTTCCCATTTTCTCTGATGGGAGAGGCAAGCAACTGGTTGGCTGAGTTGCCAAGAGATTCTATTACTTCGTGGGACGAGCTCATTACTGAATTCCAAGTGTGATTCTTTCCCTCTTCGAAGATGATGACTCTTAGGGATAGTATCCAAAGCTTCAAGTGTTTGGAAGGTGAGCCAATCCATGAGACTTGGCTGAGGTTTAAGAAGATGGTGCTGCAATGCCCAACTCATGGACTTCCCGATAATGTGTTGCTGTAATATTTCTATAGAAGCCTCGATTCGGTGAACAAGGGAGTGGCTGACCAACTTTCTCCGAGTGGTTTAATGCAACAGCCCTATGCGATAGCTTGCCAACTCTTTGATTGCATGACCAAGATAAACAGGGCATGGTACAATCGAGAAGACCAAGTCTCTCCTCTCACTTATAAATTGACAAAAGAACAGATCGAAAAAAATCAAGAGAGAGACCAAAACATGGCTAAAATGATGACGCAGCTGGCTATCTTGGCTAAGAACGTCATGGGTGCTGGTTAAAAGAGTGTAAATGTTGTGGGTGTTGGTAGAGTGAGTCTTGATGATGAAAGGTTTGAAGCTCTATACAACGAGGAAGTGAACTTCCTAGCCAAGCAAGGAGGAGGTTATCGTGCTAACTACATAAGGCCAGGTGGTAATCAAGGTTGGAATAGAGATGAGGGCTGGAGAGACCGTGATAGAGAGTGGTGTGATCATAACGCCTCTTGGAAGGAAAGAGAAGGGGAGAAGGATAGGTATGTGCCTCCCCATGAATGTCAAAAGCCCAAAGATTATTAGGGTGGCCATACGGAAGACATGCTCTCACGCATTCTTAACAAGGTTGAAGGGTTCGATAAATTGTTGAAGGAAATGAAGGAAGATGTATCGACTCTTAACCACACGGCGACCTCTCATTCCGTCTCTATCAAGCATCTGGAGACCCAAATGGGTCAAATTTCGTCTCATCTAAACCCAAGACAACTAGAGGGGTTGCCTAGTGATACTATGGCAAACCCCAAGAATGAAGCTTGAATGGGTATTTTCTTCGTGCCACGACGTTAACTAAGGCGTTTCTTGGGAGGTAACCCAAGGTTTTAATGTTTTAGGTTTGACTTTGAAAAATGGGTGTTGATTGTGCAGGTTGAAAAGTGGAGTGTGTTTGAGAATGTGTAGTTTGGCGAGCCAAAGAGTCCAGTCTGTGACTCACCAAAGAGGTTGGCGAGCCCGACTTGGACCGCCATCGGAACCACAAAATAAGAGGTGGAGGTCGGTAAAACTCGGCGGGCCAATTAATTAATCGGTGACTCACCAAACAGGTCGGTGAGCCCGATTTTGTCCGCCGTTTGGACCTCCAAGATAACTGGGAGTCCTATAAAACTCGACGAGGTAATTTACCGCTCGGTGCATCACCGAGTGGTTCGGCGTGGACGACTAATACAACCGAAAGGGCCGCGAACTAAACGGTTTTAAAAGCCAAACGGTTTAAAATTTCAAAATCCTTCAGATTCTCTCATTTCTAACCCCATAATCTCACACCCGCACTTTAGATTTCCCGTATTATTGCTAGTTTATTTGCTTTTTGCTCTTGATCTCGTGTTTGGATTTGGATTACATTGCCGCCTAGCATATAAAATTCTTCATTCGGCATAAAGGTTGATTTTTCGAACCCCGAACTCTAGAATAGTAGTTGAACTCGAATGCCTTTGATAATTTAGTATTGGTGTGTGCTAGGCCTGTATTGAAATCATTATTGATGCGTTGTTGTGTCTATTTTGTGTTTCGAAAGTGTGTCGATTTGCTTAAAATGATGAATCTCCATGTGTAATGAATTAAAATTTGTTCATAATTGTTGGGTTGCGGTTATTTTGTGTTGGGTCTAGTTGGGTGAAGTCTGAGGCACCCCAAATTGAGCCAAATGACGTAATTTGCCCAATGATAGAGCGGTTGACGTCATTCTTAAAGGAAAAAGTCATCAAATGGCCAAAATTGGCCAAATCGGGGGAAGTCTGTGTACCCCGGAGGCATGGGTCTTATGGGTCTTGTGTGAATTGCATAGTATGTGTGTTTGATTTTGTTTTCGGGGGCTGCGGGCTTGATTTTGGAAATCGGGGTTGAAAATTGGCACGTTGGGCAGTTTGGCGAGCTGGGTAGAGCTCGCCGAATGGTTTTTGCGGTTCGCCAACGTCCCCTTTTGATCACCTTTAATTTCATTATTTGTCTAGTTGGAGTCTGTAACTTTCGGTGGGAAGTCTGAGCTCGCTGAGTTCACTCGGCGACTAGCCGAAAGGTTCCTTTGATCGCCCATTTTACCCCCCCAACCCCTAAAACACTCTGTAATATTCGGCGGGCTAGTCTTTGCTCGCTGAGTTGCATCGGTGATTCACCGAAGGGCCCTGACTGTCGACAGCATGCCTTATTTCTTAGAACTTTTTGAGCTAGTCCGTTCGGTAAGCTCGATCTGGCTCGCCTAAGTGACTCAGTGACTCGCCTACTGGTTCGGCGAGTCTTTCTGCAACCTTATTTCTGCAAATATTTCTTGAAATTTTTCTAAATCTTTCTAATGTGTTTTGCAGATATGGCTAGGACTAATTGGAATGATAATGGCATGCCGCACCGCAAACGAGCATGGGGCATCGTGATAAATGAGGGATTTGTTGCTCCCAATGAAAAGGGCAAGAAAGAACCTCCAAAGGGAGGCAAGGGAAAGGGCAAAGAGCCCGTAGTTGAGAGACCAGAGCACAACTCCGGCAGTGATGGGGATTCGTTTGAGTCTCAGGCCTCATTCTCTGAGCCTGAGGATGAGAAGTCACTTCAGTCCCAGCGAGCAGAGATTTGTGCAAGGGTTCGCCAAGATCGTCTAGGATCCCAAAGTCTACCCCTCCTGCTGATGATGCAGTGCCAGCTCCGGCACAGACGGTGGTTCCAGCACCACCAGTTTAAGGTCCTCCTCCCTGGTCACTCAACAGGTTAAAGACCGAGGGACTGAGGACCATTCTCGAGGAGAAGCAATTGTCCACGGATGGAGTAGTAGACAGGTACCCGAATGTGTGGGACACTCTCCGATTTCACCGATTTGAGATCTTCACCAGGCCCCGTGGCCCATATATCCCCAACTGGGTCCGGGAATTTTATATAGCCTACAGTGACCTGGTGCCCAAAGGAAAGAAGAAGGCCAGTGCCTTCCGACCGGTAGAGTATGTGATGGTCTGAGGGAGGACGGTGAGATGCAGCAGCGATGACATCAATACTGTATTTGATTGGGCTGTAGGTGTTGAGCATGAGTACCATAGGTTAATGACTTCACGGACTCTGGATGACATAAAGGGCTGACTAGCTCCCCTCATTTCTGACACCACTCCGAGGTGGATTGAGGCCAGAGCACCTATTGAGAAGAAGGACATGAATATAGCAGCTCGATATTGGTTTGGGTCCATCAGTAGCTCGATCATGCCATCACATAACGACACCATGCTCCGCCACCCAAAGGCGGCCTGTTTAGGATCTATTATAGCCAAGAAGAGTCTGAACCTAGGGTTGATCATAGAGCAGGAGATGGCCATGAGGGCCAAACAGCGCCAAACGTCCCTGCCATTCCCAATGCTTATTACGGAATTATGTCATCGGGCTGGAGTTCCTCTTGACGAGACGAGGGATATCAAGGTCACTCCCACATCCTCCAGTGACATCCGGCGCATAGAGGCCGAGTACAGATGGGACGAGGTGGATAGGAGGAGAGCAGCTCCGGTGGATACATCCCCGGAGGTGGACATTGATTCTATACCTGCAGAGGCATATTTGCCTACTCTGGCCTCTGGGCCTTCAGGTACATCCACTTCCACTCCTTCCCAGGCTCCAGGTTCTTCTAATACTTCATGTACCACTGCCTCCAGGCCTCCAATCACTCAAGCCATTCTCCTCAAGATGGGGCACCTAGCCCATTTTGCCGATGTGTGGGCTTCCCGGCTAGAGGCCGAGGTGCCCTGGATGATTGAGCGAGCCATCACAGCTGCACTCACACCTCTCCAGGCTGCCATTGATGCTCTCACTGTGAGAGTAGTTACTTGTGAGAGAGGACAGGGAGTGACTACTGAGGTCACGACTTTGAAAGCCGAGCTTACTAAGCTTAGGAAGGATATGGACCATCTTAAGTCCACAGATTTCACTTTGTTGTTTGGGTCAGTTGAGATCCCCAAGGATCTGAGTACTGAAATGCCAGCCTATGCTGAGGTACCTCCGGCTACTACCGGAGATGATATCATGGAGGATGTTTCTGTTGATGAGTCTGAGGCTGAGACCGATGAGGAGATGCTTGAGGAGTGATATGCTTCCGTATATGATGATCTGGCAGACCTAGAGGGTTCCATGATTGAGACTGCCCGACAGGCCTCCTTCCGGGATATTTCTATGGCAGGCTCCAGTGGAGCTAGTGTTGCTGCTACTCCAGGCACTGATACCCAGACCCAGAGACTACCTCGGGCACTAATTCCCCGACAGATGGAGTGACTGTGTAGATAGGATCATTCTTTACCTCCCTCTCTGTCATTTTTATTGATTGATGTTATTAGTTGCATTTGAGGACAACTGCTTTTCTTTTGTGGGTGGGGTGAGGTATTTACATACCCACCTCTTGTGATTCTGTTTTATTTGTGAATTTTGGGTATTTTGATCTATATATGTGTTTTGATTTCAATTTAGTGGATGTTTGATCTTGTGGCTCCTTATTTTTAATGGAAATGATTTTGACCTATTTTTTTTAAAAAAATTGTGCCACCTCTTTTGTGTATGAATGTGGTTGTTCTTGTACAAATTTTAGTATCGGTTATGATCAATATCGATGACTTGAATAGTGCTCTTAATTGAACGAAAATGAGGCCAATGAAGTTTCATAGACAATATGTTAACTTTTAGCATCTCGTTGTGACTAGCCGGTTATCGAATGAGCCTCTTGTAATTAACATTGCACACTAGCGAAAGTGTGGAGTCTTGTTTGATATTGGTGTCAATGCCTTGTGTGTTGAGATTACTTTGAACAATTGTGTGATGACACCTAGAATTTACCCCGTTGGTCCGGTTGACTAAGTGATGCAAGCACTTGATATGATCTTAGGCAACGATTTTAAACAGTGAGATAATTTGATAATATAGCTCTTTTGTGCCCAACCTAGTGAGATGTGTGAACCTTGCTTGAACCCCCTTGAGCCTTATCCTTTTCTTGGAAGAAACTTGAACAATCGTGATCCCTCTTTATCCATCTACCCATAACTTTCATGAAGTGTGGTTTGTGTGAATAGCCAACTTAGGCCAAAAGCCTAAGTTGGGTGTGGTGAAAAGAGAAAGAAAATCAAGAAGTGTGAAAAATCCTCCTTTGAGAATGGTTTTGAAAAAGATGGAACCCCTCCATGTAAAAAAAAAAAAAAAAAAAGAAGCAAAGAAAAAGAATGAAAAAGTTGTGAAATAAAGTGAGTAAAATTGTAAAAGAAATGGGGTGTCCGGTAATTCATATGAAGTTGAATAATGGGGTGGAATATGAGCATGTTTGAATTGTTAAAGAAAAGGAGGAATGTGATGATTCAGGCCACACTTCATGAAGGTAGAAGCCAATGAGCCTAAATGACCATACCTTGACAGTCAGCCCTATTACAAGCCATGAAAAGACCTTTGTGATCTTGAGTGAGCTGAAACAAATGTTGATTGGAAAGTAAGGGCAAACCTATGGGTGAAGTCATGCATATGTTCATCTTTGTGAGTGTGAGAGTTGTATGTGATTCCGGAACTTTAAATTGCTGAGAAATAGTGTGTGAATATGGAATCATCTTTGTTGTGAGGGCATTTGAGTACCTTTGTTGAGCTTGAACTTGCATTTGAAGCAAGTATTGTGAACTTGAGCATCTTTGGTAATGGTGAGTCACAATATGAATCTTTGAGTGCACAATTGATCATTGCATTAGTAAATTGAGCCTTGTTGTGTGCATTTATGTTGAGTCTTATACAGCACTGTTCGAGACATCCTTTTTGAACTGTTGATCTTGAGTTTTACTTGAGGACAAGCAAAAGTTTAAGTTGGGGGTGTTGATGAGTCTGAGATTTGGACTCATTTAGGGCTTTGTTTTGATAGATTGTGTCCTCAAATGCCTAATTTATGCTATAAACAGATGTTAATGCCTTGATTTTCAGGTACATGGATTGAGGAGCAAAGCAAGGACACTAACAGGCAAAATGGAACAAAACAAGCTGAAGAAATGAAGAAGGGCGAGCCTGAAGATCGCCAAGAGCACTCGACGTGTCGCCGAGTGGCTAATCTCACCACCTAAAGTTCCAGTGTGCCAAGCCCTGAAGGAAGAAACCAAGTCGGCGACGAAAAGGAACAGTCGGCGAATCATCGAGTCATTCTGTGAAGCAAAGATAGATCGCCCAAAGTTACAGACCTCGAGGATGCTGAATGCTAAGGTGAAAAGGCGATGGAAAAGGTCAAAGGGCGGCTCGCCGAGTGGTTCGGCGAGCCCAACTTACTTCGCCGAGTCGCCTTTCGTGGCTTATTTTCGGCGACTATAAATTACATTTTTAACAGTAATTTAGTATGAAAGTTATGGATTTTTTATCTATCTGTTGACATCGAATTTAGTCTAGAACAATTTTCTCTTGAGTTCTCTCAGGAGACTTGAGGGTTTTGAGACTCAACTTGGAGATTTCACAAGTGGCTTTCTAATTTTCTTCGAATTGGAGCATTTTAAAGCTTGAATTCCTCTTACCCAGTTGATGGCTAATCGATTCAGTAACGGTTTTTATCTTTTGTATGATGTTCGGCTAAAACCCCAATTCTTGAGGTGTGATCATGTGATTATGGGTTGAATTAGTATATGGGTATCGGTAATTACTAGTTTAAATGCTATTTTGAAGTGGGTTTAATCATTAGCTGTGGGTTAATTTATGAATTGTAGTTGCAAATGCAGTTCTAATTTTGTGCTCTTAGCTTGCTCGAGAGAGAGGTTTTTGAACCAAAGCTTTTGATTAATCATTTGTATGTATTGGGTTGATTTGGGTTCAGCTCAAATGAGTGAATCCTAAACCCAGTCCTACCTATCTTGCTCGAGAGAGAAGATGCATTAAGGTTATGGGTTGTTCTTAATTGCTATGCTTGTTGATGTTCGAGAGAAACTCTTGAAGTGGAATAGCTGTTCGAGAGAAAGCTATTTCAATTATAGTCTAGCGTACCCATTGATTTTTGGTTGTTTACTAGTAGTTTCAATTACCCATATATCGAAATTTTCCTATAATCGATCACATCCCAAGAATTTCTCTCCTTATTGTTATCTCATTGTTATTTGACTGATTGTAGTTGATACTTTGAAAATCCAAAAACCCCCATTTGACATTCGTGTCACCCCTTTTAGTTTATATGTCTTTTTTCCGATAATATCTATTCCTATAGATAGTTAGATCACATTTGTACTTTTTAAATGAATTTGAACACGTACCGCTCCCTGTGGGATTCGACCCCAACTCAATTGTTAGGTTTTATACTGCTTAACGATCGTTCGCACATAGAATTGTATGAGGTGTGCTTGAAACGTTAATCAACTGCGTGCACTCCAAATCATTTTGACGGAGCTTTTCCCTTCCGTAGGGCCTCGGAACACTGCCACGCTATCAAAAATAGAATCACAATGTCAATACAGTCGTTTTGACACAAAAATTGCATTTTTCGGAGACGGACCCAAAATTGGCTCTAAAATGGGATTGTAGGATCCGCAGAGGGAATCCCGAAATCGACTCCGTGAAAAGGCTTCCGGAACTTGTGTCCCAAAACGGAACACAATTCGGGGATCGGAACAGCCCGGAATTAGCCCATGCATTTAAATCACCATTAAAGCTAAAGAAGGAGGGAGGACAACAGTTAAAATTCGAAAATTACCTCAAACAGAGGTCCCCCAATAGTCCCCGAGCACTCAAATGTGTAGCCATGCTAATTTCGAGCAACCCAACATTTGAATCACCCAAAACGGATCTAAAATGAGAGAGAAATCGCATTTAGAAAATGAGGGCTAAATGATGATTTTTGGCTTTAAATAATGCCAGATCTGGTCGCTAAAAGGACCTCTAGTCTAAAAAGATATTTTCTGGTCGCTAAAAGCCTGCACCAGATATATGATTTTTTCTATTTTTTTTCAAAGTCTCCGAACGGAACCTCGGGATTCATTCGGGACCCGATAAAAATAAACTAGATATTATACCCCACTAAAATCGACATTCCGAACTCAATAGAATTATCAGATTTTTTGTAAAATGATTGCTATGACAAAAATACCCCTTCGGGATCCATTAGGCCTAAAACTCAACTTTTTGCTTAAACACCTAAAAATCAAAAAGAAGATCTCAAAACCCAAACGAAGGTCCCACTAGACCAAATTCATCATTCCAATTTTAATGGCGCTGACAGAATTCTCATACGACAACTAATTCTCCGAATGTTGACAAAAGTCAACTCTAGGCCTTTAAGCTTTCCAACATCTCGTCTAAGTGCTCAAACTCACACCGGAAGCCTTAGGACCCGAACTAAAGGTCCTTCTAGACCAAAATCCATGTTCTGGAGCTAACCGCACTCATGGAATTTCAATCCGAGCACGTTTACCAAGAATGTTGACCAAGGTCAAACTTAGGCCAAAGCTTAAAAGCTAAAACGCCTAATGGCACAAACTCGCGCCCAAAGCCTCGGGATTCGAGCCGACCATGCCACTAGCCTAAAATGACCATTTTGGAGCTGATGGAACCATCAAAATTCCATTGTGAGGTCGTTTACCTGACATTTTGACTAAAGTCAACAATTCAATTTTGAGAAGCTCCAAAATAGAGGAACAGGCATAAAACCCACACGAACGACCAGGCGACCGAATAGTCATTTCCAGCAGGTCATAAATGACTTGGGGTCGCTATAGGAATGCTCTAAACGATGAAAAGAAGGCATTAAGGAAAAAATGACCTGAAAGGTCATTACAGTGATTAAGTTAGAACAGTTGTAACACCCAAAAGACTTGAAACACTACCTCTTCCTCTACATCCACTTTCATTATTTATAGTGTCCTGATTTTTCACATATTAGTGCATACATTTAAAAAAAAAAAATTACAAAAGAATATATATACCTGTGAAGAAGCTCCAGGTGGTTGACTTGAACCACTGCCTCTTGCTCTTCCTTTTTGCTCTACTAGTAGCCTGTATATTGACATATTAGTACACATATATGTATCTTAAGTTTGAAAATAACAAATAAAAAAGAAATACCTATGCTTGAGAAGTTATTTCAGATGATGGACCTGGACCAACTTGGTTTCTTCTAGGATATCCTCTTTAATTGTGTCCTTGTGAACCACATTTGTTGCAAGACATAACAACACCACTTTTGCTAAGCCTTCTAGTTTTTTTTTCTTCTATTTGCCTCCTTTCTTCTAACCTTACTTGGTTTTCTAGGCAGCTTCTTTATCTTTGGTGTCTTTGCAATTGGATTATTTGATGTTGGCCACATTTTCATATTATTCATTGGCTGAATAAAATGGACATATGTGCTGAGGTAGGTATCCTTGCTAACAACTAGCCACATAATTAATCGGTTCCAACTCCTTGTAATGAAGGGCGACAACACCATGAGAATAAGGAATGCCCCTAAGCTTCCAAGATTTGAAACTACAATTTATACTAAAAATGTCCACAGTATGTGTGAAAGCATAGTGCTTAATCTCAAAACCTCTTTCCCCATTCCAAGATAAGTTGCACTACAGAGACTTGTAAATATTTTCTTGCAAAATCATCAGAGACATAGGAGATACACCGTGATCCAAGTGTTTGAGAACTGTCTCAAATCATCAATTATTTTCATAATCTTCACCCTAATCTCCTCAAACATTGTGATGATTGTTTTATACCTTGCAGGCAGTATCCATGTATTAAGACTCTTTGTCATATTGTTGTCTACAACATCATATTTGTTATGGACTTTAAAATATCTCTTTCACCATGTATCCAAGTTGTACCATAAAAGATTATCCTAACATGTCCTTACCAACTTCTTCATTTCCTCTACATTGTCCTTCAACTCAACTTCAAATGTGGAATTATCAATCCTCCAAAACACTTCTCTTCTTTCTAATCCTTTCCAATTTTTGCACCAACATTTTTTGCACATTTTCTTTGTTCAACTAGTGACAATACCTCTTGGACAGAAATTTCCAGTCCCTGAAAAGTAACATAGCATTCAAATAATAATTAAAATGTAAAAATAAAGAAAAATACAAAAAAATACAAAAAAACAATAATTAAGGTCATACCTTTTGCATATCAGTAATGATGGTAAGTTGATGATATTCACCAAGATCAAGATCATTCCTCACTAGTTTAAGAAACCATGTCCAAGTAAACTAGTTATCAAAATCAACAACTTCCCAAGCAATAGGCAACATTTGGTTGTTTCCATCTCTGCAAACTATCACTAACAACTGACCTTTGCACACACCTTTGAGGAAACAACCATCAAAACCAATCAACCTCCTATCATCTCCAAAGAATGCTTTCTTTAAACTATAAAAACAAACATAAAACCCTTGAAAGATTTTTTGTGCAGTGTCATCTTCTTCTCTAACCTTCACAACACAAGTGCTACCTGGATTACTCTAGAATCTCATCTTCATAATCAAAAATCTTACCATACTCAATATTATCACCCATGATCTCTTGTAACACTCTGGCGCTAGCCCTTCTCACTGTTGTCCTACAAACATGGATATCCAACTCCTTTCTAATAATTTTCTGCAACATCACAATGTTGATTTTTGGCTGTTGAGTATTCTTTCTTTGTATTTGGTAGCCAGAAACTTTGAGTTGCAAAGATAATTAAAAGTTGATGTCAAACATATATGAACAGGGTTGTATCTTTTAACTATGAAATATCCACTATTTTATCCTTACTTGCACACAACAACCAAGGACAAGTCTCCCTGTGAGATCTCACTCTTAACTCTGCCGAAATCATTCACATATTTTTCTATTTGGATCTTTTCTTGGACTGCAAATCATGTCACTACCAATCTAAATTTCTCAACACTTTTAAAAATGAGTCCTA